>BCLF01000046.1:1724617-1779073 GCA_001602275.1 Zoysia japonica | reverse complement strand
CCCGCCCCGACACCGCCTACCGCCGGCGACCACCACCGCGGTTGGCGCTGCCCCCGGTGCTTCGCCGCCCCGCCCCCACGACGCACCCACCGCCAGGCCGGCCTTCCTCTGTTTTTCTATGTTCGGTGGTGGAGAGGAGAAACTCGGAGGTACAAACCCGCGCAGCTAAGAGATTCTTCGGTGATGATGACGGTGGTGGCTGCGTCGCGAGCTCGTCAGAACCCTAGAAATTACTGAATGCAATGACGTGATCCACAATGAGGGGAAGAAATTATTGAAGAAACCGAAGAAAATTACTGAAGATGGAAAATTACTAAATTACTGACATGCTCGTAACAAAAAGTTACTGAAGATAAGTTTATGAAAAAAGTTGGTCGGTGGGTGGGCGCAGGTCGCAGGTGCGCTCGGGAGGGGCGTGGGTGCGCGCTGGTCGGTTGTGGTCAGTTGGCTTGATCATTAGCTGGTTAACTGTGCGGGGACATAGGGTGAAGAATAGCTTATTTTTCACCTGGACCTGAAGTCAGCCCAGCACGCACCCCCAACCGCGCCCGACGACCTCGTGCCCCCGCACTCCTCTGCCGCCCCTGCTCTGACGGCGCCCCCGCCGCCGCCCATCGCCGTCACCACTCGTCGGCTGCTACTGGATCCTGCCGAGGTGATGACTGGGCGAACGGAAGCAGCAGTAGCAGTGACCTGATCAAATGTTGAGGCATCGTGACTCCGCTATTTCACTCGCTGGGAGTGGTATAATAAATCACTCCCCACCCGACCAGGAGGCAAAAGCTGGTTCGGCCAGGCCTCAGGTGTGCGCCGCTGCAGGACATCCATCCGGATTTTGTGCCTGCACCTAAATGCAATTGTTTGCATGGAAGCAAGTTGCATGAATGGTTGCCCTGGTGGTCACGGAACCCACAAAATGGAAATCTGGTTATTTATTCCAGCTATTAGTTGCTATTGATTTGCTCCCACCGATTGAGCCACATTTTAAGATAGTGCTAGAAAAATGGAATGCCAGGTTTCAATTGTACGTGATTAGGATTGACCACTTTGAGGATAAAATCTGATTACGTTTGACCGCAGAAACTTTAAAACTTACAGCATCCAAAATTACCTGCCTTCAATCATAAAAAATAGTTTTAGTCAGAAAACATTTAAAGCTGAGCACAAATTCTTATTACGTTTACTTGTAAATTTTCCCACATTTAATTACTGGCTCCAAAATACTTGAAATTTGCATGTGTGTTAAAATAATCCATTCAAGCACAAATATTTTGTGTGATCACAAAAAATAGTTAGCTTAGTTATAGAACATTTGGGATTTTTTGGTTATTTATAATTTGTACATGAGTTTAGTCGATGATGTTTATGACTCAGACTGCAAATTCTTTGTAGGGCTTAAGACTTACTGTAAAGTACTAAAATTTTTAGCACAAATTCTTAGTACATTTAATCGCAAAAGTTTTACTACCTCACATGTGAGAACCTCCTTATTTTGAGGATTCATAGAGCTTTATATATTGAGTGCAAAATCATTTAGACCGCTTCATTTTGGTCACATAGACTTTTGCATAAATTCTTAGTATAAAATATAAATTTCCTAAGTCTAATATCATAGTATGTTTGACTGCAAAAAATTACTATCTCAAATCATTGGTTACAGACTCTGTGAAATGTCAGGCGTACCAAACTAAAAATTTTGAGCTCGAATTTTTAGAACAAATTGCATGTAGTCATAGATTCTTTGGAAAATATACGCTTATATATGGTGTGTGCAATAAACTAGCTTTGTTGAGCACGAAAATCTAGACTTTAAACAAGAAATTTTTAGCACGTGGATACTGTTACAGTATATTTTTGAAACACCACACTTTTTTTGAACTCAAGTAACTAGCAAATCGTAAATAACCCGCAATGACATTTTGCTATGGGCACAGGTCCCATTTGATAGGATCGACAGGAAGCTAGTCGGGAAAGACGAAAAGATATATGCATTCTGTCGAAAAATGCTACTGAGAAAGACATGTTTTCGAGCTGGTAGAGATTTTCAAGATGTTAATTTGAAAATTTCACTTGATTCTTTTTTTGTGCACTCTTAACCACATGATTTTACAATTTGTGTGATTGGTTTTTGTGCTCTTAACAACTCACCAATTTGCGGTCTTAACCACATGATTTTACACTTCTAATGTGATATGTACTTCTCAGGACGCAGTTGATGTGAAAGATGCTTTGTATCGCATAGGAGCAAATTTAAACATTAATTATTCAAAGTTGAAATAAGGTAATTAAAATCATATTTGTATTTTTAACATTTATGCTTAGGTACATTAAGTATTTGCTGACCTATGTATTCGTGATCACCCAGGTGAGTTCGCAAGAAATAGATGTCATGATAATAGATAACGGAAAGTCATGGCACAATTTCAGAATAAAAAGGTAGCACAAGCCATAAACTGAGATAGTATATATTGATCATCTCTAAAGATTTATTCAAACATTCATAGAAACCGCAAGAGCGTGCAAAACCAAAAGGACGCATGCTATATGACAAGCTAAAGAAGAGCAGATGGTGGGAAACGTCAAGACCAGCCCCACGACAGGAAATGAGTTACTAAGCTGAAGAAATTTTTGAAGTGAAAGATATGAACGAAGAAGACTCCCATCTCCATGATGAAAACTATCATGTTGTTTTTCAACGAGACGATTCTCCTTGTCCATCTGCAAAAAAGGCATGGATTCACGATTAATAGTTTCAAATGGTTGTAACAACAAATTGTAAAACAAAACTATCTACCACCTTGCAAGGACAAAAAAATTATGCTGGCAAATTACAATACAACTGTAGCTCTGTCGCCACAGCCGTTGGGACGACCGAACAAAATACGTCAGTGTAAGCTTCATGACCTTTGAAGTTCTCTAAAAAGTATGAATTGATTTTGGTGATTGAATAAACAACCATGGGTAACGGTTGTGTTGTAGGTACCACCCCACTAATTCTACATCAATACGGTGGGCTTCCTTGGTGGATGACAAAGACGAATCATACACTAGTACAAAAAGGGTTTATCCCGACACCCCCTCTGAGAGTGTAGGCGATTGATAACTATCAGCTGCCTGCACTATCAAAAATGTGGATCCCGCAATAAAAACCACTGGCACTAATCACTTACTGCAGGTGGTTATCTTAAGCAACCGCTTGCACAAAGGCACATCTTAGTGCAGGCGGTTCCTTAGGACAGCCGCCTGCAGTAATGTAATTACTGCCAGCGTCCTCGTAGACAGCAGCCTGCAGTATAGGCATTAGTGCCAGCGGTCCGCTAAGAGGAGTTGTCGGGCTTCGGATGACCAAGGCTAAAGACTAGCTATAGTGTCCATAGGAACGCCAGTACTATTAAGGGGGGTAAAGTCATTTGTCTCCTGTCATACAAGTGTTAGAGGGTGTGAATGCTCCTTAGATTCTTAGAAGGCACTAAAGATGGCAAAGTAAGCGAAGTCGAAGACCGGAGCTCAAAAACCAGTTGAAGATTCAGTCACCGGACAGTCCAACGAACCCTGGAGGAGCCAGTCCAGAGAGCTGCTTTCTGGAGTTGTCGTGGAGCAGTCACCGAACTGTCTGTCGATGCAATGATCGGACAGTCCGGTGAGCCAGAAGCTGAAGTTCGGAGAAGATGTCTCTGTGAGTCCAAAAGTGAAAGTCACCGGACAGTCTAATAAAGGTATGCACCGGACAGTCCGATGTCCTATGGAGTGGACTCTAGAGAGGGTGTTTTCCTGGCCGAGGAGGAAGAAGAGTCACCGGACAGTCCAGTGGTTCAGTCACCGGATAGTCCGGTGATTGCATAAGGTAGTCAACTTTATGACATCACGTCTCGACAGTTGTTCTTGAGCTTGAAGCCAATTTAAATCGTGGAGGGGGATGTTCTTCTGAGTGCCCTTGATCAGAATTGCTAGAGCCAAGTTGTGAGAGCCCAAGGAACACTACCAAGAGAGCACATTGCAAGATTGAAGATCTTTGGTGCTGGTAGGAGAGTAATAGGGAGCATTCATCCACTTCTAAAGCTTGTAGGGCTTGAGAGGAGTGATCTTTGCCTATTACTCTTGGTGTGGACAGCTTAGGCCAGCTAGGAGTCGGTGCTCGAGCTTTCGAAGAGATTGTGGAAGACCACGCCAAGTTTGTACGCGGTTTCGGGTCTCCTGCTCGAAATGGACACCAAGAGGGAGCGTCCGAGCCTTGGAGGCTTGCGCTAGCGCTTGGGTATTGTGTGCGACTGCCGGGCCGCCGGTGTCTTCACTCTGGGAATGAAGCGTACCCTTGTGAGCATCATTCTGAGAACAACAGGAGGGACCGGGACTCCGATGGGAGTGGTCCAACGAGGATTAGGGGAAGGCGTCTACCTTTCGAGACCTCGAGAAAAAAATCACTGAGCACACTCTATCTCACTCTCTTTACTTACCTCATTTACTTACCGTTGAGTAGTGTGATAGGTTGTTCTTTGATTTCTCTTGGTGGCTATCGTGCTAGTGCTTGCTTGTTGTTATTTCATTACCACTAGCATTGTTAGGGGTCTTGGCCTACTAGACTTGTTTAGGTTTGCTTCCGTTGTGATCAAGTCTTGTAGTTTAAGTTCGTAGTGAAATTAGTGCTATAAGTCCACCGATTCAACCCCCTTCTCGGTGTCTTTAATCCTTACAAGTGGTATCAGAGCCAAATGCTCAATTTCGGGCTTCACCGCCTTGAGTAAGGATGCCGAACGGGATAGAGGCTCCGCCCGTATTCGATGGGGACGATTACTCGTATTGAAAGGCTTGCATGGAAGCCTACCTAGAGTCAATCGATGAGAAAGCGTTACAAGTTACTAGCAACGCTACGAATGAGAATTAGAGACTTGATCCCATTTTCATTAAATACAATGCTAAGGCCAAGAATGCTATGTTTGGATGCATCTCTAAAAATGTCTTTTCTAGAATCAATGTATCATCCACCGCGCATGAAATTTGGGTTCAATTGCAAAACATCGATGAGAGCTCCTCCGAGGCTAAGGAAGAGCGTTACTATATTCTTAAGAACAAATATGATTCTATCACCACGCAACCTGATGAAAAAGCTAATGATGTTTACTCTCGTTTGCATGTCGTGGTGGAGGAAATCAATGCCTTGGGCCTCAAGGACAAAATTGATGATGTGGAAATCATGAAGAAGCTCTTGTGGATGTTGCCGTTGAGCTACAACTCCATCGTCACGTGTCTCTTTCAAGCCAACTTGGCTACTCTCACCGTTGACGTCATGCTAGGCTCACAGCCTATGAGGGGTACATGTTGGGCAGCTGCACCGACTCTCAATTGCCCAAGAATCTTGCCCTACAAGTAGATCAAAAATCACCCAATGGCAAGAACAAGAAGAAGAAGAAGGTGGAAGAAGATGAGGATAATGAGGACCTTGCGCTATTGATGAAGAAGCTATTTCGCAAGGGAAGACCCTCATCTTCCAAGAGGAACTCCGGGTGTTTCAATTGTGGCAAGAAAGGCTACTTCGCTAAGGAGTGTCCCAAGCCCAAAATGGAGAGCAAGAAAGAAGCTTCAAGTGAGAGTGATGATGAAGAATGCAAGCCAAAGATGAAATTCAAGAAGAAGTTCTTTGTCAAGAAGGAGAGCAAGAGTAAGGAGAAGTAGAATTCCCCGCACAGCCTATACTGTTGGTGAGTGGCTCACCGATGATGATTCAGACTCTTCATCTTCAAGCGAAGAAGAGCTCATGGGTATTGACATGACTAGCTCCACCAATGAGCTACTACCACCTCCACTATGCTTGATGGCCCGAAGTTGTGAGGGCTTCATTGATGAGAAAGATGATCTTGAAGAGGAGGAGAAAGAGCTATGATGATGAAGATGATAGACCAAGCTACAATGATCTTGTCCTCTTCCTCGAGAAGGCCAACAAGACTATCATTAAGAAGTCCAAGAAGATCGAGGTGGTGACCAAGGAGTATGAAGTGGAAGTATTCTGAGTTCGAGAGCTTGAGGAAGAGCTCAATGCACTTAAGCATTCTCATGGTGTTCTACGTGAGTCCTATGAGGAACTCAAAGTGAAGCACGTAGAGTTAAGTAACAAGCATAATGCATTGGTGCGTACCCATGAAGCTCTTGATCTTGACTCTCTCCTTAACTCTCCTAAGCTTTTAAATGAAGCTTCTAGTTCTTGTGATCTAAGCCTCTCTAAGGAGAGTACTACTCTTGAGCCATCTATTTTAAAGGAATACACGAAGCTCAAGGAGGAGAGAGAGGCCGTGATGAATGCATTTGAGCGGCTTACTAAAGGAAGGCAAATTCAAAAGGAAATTCTAAGCAAGAACCTCATCAATAACCACAATCACAAGGGATTAGGATCATATCCTTTCTCTACCAACATCATTGGCAAACAAGATGAGATCCCCGAATGAATAGTCCCGCTTATGGCGGATGACTATTATTGTGAGAAGTGTTGCCTTGATGGTCACTGCTCCAAGGATTGTCCCAAGGTGAGCGAGCCTAAGATTATGCCTAATGCTAACCTTTTTCACGAGGATGTGCACTACAAGCTTTTCAGGAATAAGTATAGAAAAGTAAAGGCCAAGCCGCTCGAACTGCTAAATGACAAGAGAATAATCAAGAAGATATGGGTCCTCAAGGTGGTCGTGGACAGAGAGAGAAAGCCAAAACTCTCTTGGGTTCCCAAGAAGAAGTGAGGGGACCTAGGTGGTGGACCGTGAAGCAAATTGAAGATTCTTGAAATCCACCACATGTTGATCGAGCTACAATGCCAATCTACTCTTCAAGTAGGTTATTCTTGTATATAGTAAAGTAGGTTTCTTTTCTTGCATTGCATGGCAGATAGGACTCCTTCGTAGACTAGATGTTTGCACTATCATGCATCATGTGTAAAAAGATAAAAGAAAAGAACAAAAAATTAGATCGGTGCCTAACCACCTTAAGATATCCATATGCATGAGGAAAGAGCTTGAGAAAGTGGTTTGGCTATCTCAAGGCAAAGCAGCGGGCATATGGTGAATATGCTTGAGATGGGTCAAACTTGGCACCGAATAGGTATCTTTATGCGATGTCTTTAATTTGCTTGCATCTACAGGGCATGCTTTAAATTCTCTTGCATTAGAATAGCTTGTTTACATGCATTAAAACCACGGAGGAGGCGTGTTACTCTATGGAGAAAGTGACTACATTGTCCATATGGATTCACATACTCAACAAAGAGTAACCAATGAAACATTGTGCGCTTCATGCCCATTGAACCCTGTGCTTAACGGTCTCTAACATCCATTTACGTGTATCGTGATCTAAGGGTTCATACATTCCCTTTTTAGAGCCTCCTTCTCGCTTTGGTGTTTATTGTTCGATCTTAATTGCGTTTGCAAAAATCTTAGACTCTTCGTGAGTTATCAATTTGCAAAGGAGTATTTGAGAGTTCCCTTTCTAGAGAAGTGTGATGTTTATTTGATTGTTTGGTGAGGACACTTAAAGTCTAGAAAGAAATTCTTTGTTTCTGCAATTCTTTGAGGTCATCGGACATTTCGGTGCCTTCACCGGACATTTCGGTGACTATATATTTGGATCAGTCACTTGGTAGAATTGGACAGACACCGCACATTCCGGCGGTGTCACCGAATAGTCCGGTGATTGGAAGAGGAAGCGGGTGCCTCTCTAGAATTGGGATTCTCTAGACACCGAACAGTCTAAACTTTTATGGTCACCGGACAATCTATTAGGACCGGACAGTCCGATGATCTCCTTGATCTCTCAGCCATCCGTTTTGATTCTGTTTTATCTCGGCTGTTGATCTTTTTAATAACCTAACCGCGCGTGTTCCTTCGAATTTCCAACCAACACTCGTGCGTGTCTTTCGCTTGAGCCGTCAGCCTCGCCGCCTCCGCTGTGCCGCCGAGCGCCCATCGTCGTGCGTCTTCGCGCCGCCTGCCTCCGGCCTCCGCAGCGGCCTGCCTCGCCGTCGTGCTCGCATCTCGCGCAGCCCCGCGCCTCCTTGCTCCGCTCTGCCACACGCGCCCCTGCCGCCCTGCCTTGCGTCGCCATCGCTCTGCCGCGTCTCTAGCTCGGCTAGCTGCAGGCTCCACCACGTATGCCATGCTCTGCTGGCTTGCGCTTTCGTTGCTCGTCCAAGCTCATTGCTTTCACGTCCGTGTTTTCAAAGCCATAAACCCTTAGTGGGGTTTTTGATTCTCGTGATTGGACGCAATTTTGACGAGTTCTTCGGCTCTTCTCTGCGGGTGACAGTTGGACAGTGAATCAGGACAGAGTCAGCGACAGTCCAGAACTCTCTATTAGTTCAGTAGTTTGACTTGGACGAGTTAAGTGCTAAGCTCTTAATCCTATCTTGCAATGTCAGCTGGTCAGGGTCTCTAGCAGTTGATCTCTTAAAGACAGTTGACAGTATGGGCAGATAGAGACCTAGTTCTTAGGAGAAGGGAAAAGGCTAGGCCGTAGAGCCTGAGAAGAAGCAGAGGACAGGAGACCCTGAGTGGGACAGAGCTTTTGCCGTAGCGAAATGTTGATGTTCCTCCACAGAGGAGAGCTGGTGTTTTGAGGATTGGAGCAGCGAGTCCCAGGGGAGTTGAGGAGGTCGACCCTTCAGAGAGTGGCAACCGCTCCTCTAGTTGCAGAGGTACAGCTGCGGAGAGCTCCTGCCAGTAGGCAGTCGAGAACCGCAGAGGGAGAGGCAGTTCAGAGGAGCTCACAGCAGAGGACACAAAGATGTACACTTTAGAGGACTGGAGTGTATGAGGTTTGCATAGCTAGAGCCGAGAGAGCTCGCCAGGCCATGGGCATGATCGTTGAGGTGCATGTTGATTTGTTGAAGCTGAAGGGCCCGACCATCAAGGCTAAAAGGAGAGTAGACTTTACTGCCTGGGTCCTCGCTAGGAGACGTGCGGATGCTGGATAGTATTGGACAGTACTCCAGCGGAGGATCTTTGAGGTCTACAGGAGGCAGTTGCCACTAAGGGCAAGAGCTCCGTGTTTGCAGCGCATCGCCACTGTTCTTTAGAGACACTGAGCAGAGGAGCTAGGGTTGACATGGAGGTGCACATCTCGTATCTCTGAGGTCTATCAGATTTGGTCACTCAGCCCTTGAGATACAGTGAGGAGATAGTTCTGGAGTTCTATGCCTCCTTGTGGATCTCTCTAATGAGGACATTACTAGCATCCACTCTTCTCCACTTTCTAATGAAACTGCAGCTGCTATATTGGGCCCAATTACAAGGAGTAGAGCCAAACAATTGGAGAAGGAAATCCATTCTCAGGTGAACGCTAACCTTGTGGTTAATAATCAGATTAATTTAAATGAACCTGTTTTGTTGAGTATTTGTTTTAATGTTCTTAGGAATGATGGTGTGCATGAACGGACATGGGATGATGATGGATTCTGTCCACCAAATATCAGAAAGGAACCTGGACGTGCAAAAGAGAAGAACGTTCAGCTACCATGAATAACAACCGTTGGAGAGCAAGCAAATAATTCGGAAGTGAGGAATGCATGCGGCCAGCCACCAGGATGCTATTCACACACGTTTCCACTTGCATGCAGAAGAATGTCAACCATCCATGCGTCCCACTAGGTCTGGCTACTAATAAAAGTAGTGTTACAACTTCCCACTACATGTTCTCATTTATTTCTTCCAAAACTGAAACTCCACTAGTATTATATAGCCGTGTAATGGGTGACTTCAGGGGATACTTCGAATTTGCAATTCAGAAATACAACTCTTGAGTTCTTTATCCATCGTGAGTCTTGAGAGGCTTGCAAAACTTGTTCTTTTGATTCCTGAGGGAATTGTAGAATGCCGAACCGCGGTTCATCCAGTTCGTGCCTTCACGTCTATATGGCGTGATTGTGTGGGCTGTTTCGTCGGTACGTGGGAGGGTGATTGTCTCAGTAGTTCGTCGCGCAGCAGACTCGCAGTGCATTGCCTCTTCACCAGATCACGCAACGACAAGTTATCAAGATCGCTGATCCTTCGAGAAGATCGGGCCACAACAACTTGCCACACGTGCTGCATAGGCGTGTGCACATCACTCTCCCAATAGGTGTTATCTCTGGTTTATGTATCGAGGGGAGCCACACCGCTTTGAGAGGTCCGATGTCTTGACAGCGCTTGAGTTCATATCTTCAGAGACCCAGATCCACACTTTGGCCCATCCGGATTTCTCACCGCCGTTCAGACCTTTTGGAGGGATGGAGCCCAGTGATGAGAGACTGAGTATTGCTTCTCCGCCACCACATGGGGAGCATTACTCAAAGCACTCTCTGCGCTTGACACACGAGGCTCGTGTTTGTCGAGGGTCGCTTGGGAGGTCGATAGCGCCTCGTGCTGGCTACAGGGAGAGTTATTATTCTGCATCAGTGGCTGCTGTGCTTTCTGCTGAGGCATGAGATCTTTGATTTGACTGACTTGCTGCTAGCTCAGATGGAGGATGTGATTTATGAGGGGATTGGAGCACACCAGTTACCATTTGCCCCCTACATATGCCAGATGTTGATGAGAGGCAAAATGATGACTGAGGAGGAGTATGCAGCGTTTCCAGAGATCACCACCTCCTTCAGTCCTGCTGATCCATCCGACTCCAGGGTTCTTCGACTTTCTGCTTCTTAGAGCATCTGTGGAGGTGAGGACACCACAGCCCCAGAGGATGCCGACACTGAGGCTCCAGAGGGAGCACAGCCTGGTGCTGGGAGCACAGAGGCTCTAGGTTAGGCTGAGACTCCTACCTCTCGTGCCACTCTTGACCCTGCTCTTGCTGCTAGAATGGATGCAATTCGGGCAGAGCAGGAGGAGCAGAGGAGGTTCTTAGAGGAGAAGCTTGAGCTTAAGCGCAGAGAGAGGGCCGAGTTCCAAGAGAGGTTCCGACTCGAGCACCTCCACGTTGAGGAGCAGCTGCGGATAGAGAGACAGCTCGCAGGGGAGAGGAGACGGCAGGATAGAGAGTTTCATGAGAGGTCGCAGCATACTCAGTTGGAGATGGGCGCGGCTATTTCATATGTCTATCGGATTTGGAGCTATAGCATCATATCTCCAGGGGACTAGTATGCCACCTCTTCTAGCGTTTCCGACAACACGCTGCCAGGTCCCCTGCCTTCTCAGCTCCAGCCTACTGCACCTCAGCCAAAGTATTCTTCAGTGCCAGCATTCACATCTGAGTTGCAGAGTTAGAGTCAGCAGCAGTCCACGTTCACCACACTGCTCTCAGCCCTGCTTTCACCTTTTGTACCTTTTGGGGCAGCCAGCACAGTCTCGACTACTGGAGGGGTCAGTGTTCCTGTCACATCTTCTCAGTTCTCTCCAGTTTCCTCGTACTCTATGTCGGTTCTATTTGCTTCAGTTGAGCCGAGAATGTCAGTGCCGGCAATGGAGTCAGGGACAGCAGTTGGTAGTTCTCCACTTGCTCCGAGGGTTTTATCTTTTGAGGCTATTACTGCTGAGTCAGTGTTGTCAGAGCCACCGCCAGAGGCTCCACAGTTAGAGCCTACAGCCACCACAGCCGAGCAGCCCAAAGCGTTAGATGCAGATATCCTGGTTGAGACCGGATATTCTCTAGAGGAGGCAGCTCAGGCCCTTGCCAGTGCAAATCAGCCAGCTACAGCTGAGGGCAAGGAGCCATCCCCGATGACTTCCTTTGGCTTGAGTGCCTTCGATGATGTTGAGCAGCCAGAAGGAGGCTAGCCAGCAGCAGCTCAGCCAGCAGAGGAGCAGCTTCCGACTGTCACTACACCCACTTCTTCAGCCGCGTAGGATTAAATTCTCTATAAGAGTTGGGTGAGAGACATAAGGTGTACCGTTCTGAGAGCTAGCTGTCTAGGGGGAGGCCGTGGATGGGTAGGCAGGGCTTCTGGATCTTATTTGGCATATTTCATTAGCTTTTTGTGACATTTTGATGAGCTTGTTTTCTATTCGACTCTTTTAGCTCATTGGAATGCACTTGGTTTTTGGACTAACCCTGTGGCTTCTGTGTGTGTGGCTCCAAGTGCTTTATTTGCTTATCAGGTTCTTTTATTCATGTGTGCTCCCGTCTCATTCTTTATCGTGCATGTTTCTTTGTCGAACCAGCGTTCTTCCTCTCTATTTGCTTCCTCGGTGCCATCTTTTTGAATGATTAGATCACAAAGAGGGAGAGAGTGCTACCAAACAGGGGAAGAACTGGAGGAGGGCGACGCTTCCTACCCACGACAAAGGAGAGGAACTGTTGCAAAATTTTTTCTAAGTAGTCATCAAGGTAAGGGTAAGTGTTCTTTCTAGATGTATTCATTCTCCATCTTCTTTCATCTCATTTGGACTATTTGAGAGTACTATGGTTGTCATCAATCACCAAAAAGGAGGAGATTGTAAGCTTCATAACCTTTGAAGTCCCTTAAAAGGTATGAATTGATTTTGGTGATTAATGAACAACCATAGGTAACGGTTGTGTTGTAGGTACCACCCCGCTAATTCTACATCAATATGGTGGGCTTCCTCGGTGAATGACATGGACGAACCCTAGAAGAGGAGTTGTCGGGCTTCGGAGGACCAAAGGAGGGCTAGCTAGAGAGTCCATAGGAACACTGTTAATGATGAAAATTGGCAGCAATAGTTGATTCGGCTTAATCTAATAGCTAAATAATTAAATAGCCGAATTAGTTATTTATATAATATTGTTTTTCTCTGCTTATCTGCATCATACAGGTGGTGGCCGGAGATTACAGTCTTGATACTGTGTTTGTTGCATGAGCCAGATTTTGTTTTTGAAGATACCTCTGCTAATCAACGTGAGAATTAGATCTGAAAGTCAACGTGATGCATGGCACAGAGAAGGCTCCGAAGCTTGTTAGAGTTTGTTAGCTGGATATGTACGGAAGCTAGTTAGTTTAGGATTTTGTTTCAGTTAGTTAAGATCCGGATAGGATTTGTTAAGAATTAGTTTCATTTAAATAGGACCCTAGCTATGTGAAGGGGGAACCAGAACTATTATTCCATCCATTATTTCAACCTATTTTCATTTGTTTCCTTTTCTTTGCCGGTTTGTTGAGTAAATCGGTCGTTCCGCTGTTCGTAATACGGCGAATTCATCTCATTGTTGCCCGGCGACAATCGCCGAGCAACAAAATTGGCGACTCCGCTGGGGACGAAGCGTATCATACACATGGCAGCAAGTCGCGATCAATTGGCACCTTCTTTGCCGATTGTATCTGAATTCGTAGTGGCTCTGGCAAGAGGGAAGATGGCTGGAGTTGGTGATTCTTCGAAGGATGATTCTGGGAACGTGATTGAGGTCACGTTTGAAGAACTCACAGAGGAGGATCAGAGGAAGATTCAAGCCGAAGTGGAGCGCGAGATGGAAGAGGAGAAAGTGGCGAGGCTCCGGGAGAAGATGGCGTGTTTTCAGAAGATAAGAAACAGTGTGATCAAGAAGGCGAACACGGCAAGAACATCTACCAAGAAGGTAAATCCGTCATTCAATCTCGAAGAACTTGATGTGATGGTAGATATATCTGTTGCTAGCAAGTACGGGGCTGATCTTACACAGTTTACACATGTGATTTCTTAAGAAATGCAGCGCTCGTTTTCTACATTTAGACAGGACCTTGATAATAATCTACCTAAGCAAATCAGGGCGGTAGTACAGCAGGTTCAGGGTGAGGTGCAAGGAAAGCAAGTAGCAAACTCCTCTAATGGGTCTGGGTACGGTGCAGCTGCAAGTCAGGGTATGCCAAACACGTTTGCTAATGGAGCTCATGGGGACCAGGGGGCACTTTTAACCTGCAACAGCCCTTTTACCAAACCATGGCGTATGGTCCATCTATACCACCTTCAGGGAACGGTGTGACACACGGACCAGTACCGAACACATATTTTCCTGAAGCGTATCATTTGGGAACGGATAGAGTGGCGAGTGGTGACACATCCGACAATGTTAGGGAACAAGTGGCTTGCTTTGAGAGTTTGGTTTCACAGCAAATTGCCGTGCTAGATCATACCAAAAGCCCTACCCAGAATATTTTGACACGGTGCCATATCCTAGAGGTTTTCGAATGCCTGATTTTATCAAGTTTAATGAAGACGATTCTAAAACTACCTATGAGCATATAGGTCAGTTTTTGGCACAGATTAGTGAAGTTGGTATAACAGATATGCATAAAGTTAAACTATTTCCTTTATCTTTGTCTGGCACTGCATTTAATTGGTTTACATCCTTGGCACCTAACTCTATTAATACATGGGCTTGTCTTGAGCAGAAATTTCATGATATTTTTATAATGGTGAAACTGAACTGAGATTGTCACACCTCACTGAAATTAGGAAAAAAATATAATGAAACAGTTTCTGAATATGTTAAAAGATTTAAGGAAACTAGAAATAAATGTTATAACCTGACCATTGGAGAAAAGAATCTGGCCGATCTAGTTTTTGCAGGATTGTCTTCATATTTGAGAGAAAAACTCGAGGGACAGGATTTTATTGATGTAAATAAGGTCACGCAGCGTGCCATTGCATATGAAAATCGTGCTAAAGACAGTAGGTCATATAGCCGATTTAAGGATGAACTTAATAAAGAGCGAAATAGGAAGAGTGTTAATTTCTTGGAAGAAGAATCGTTTAGTGATGATGACACTGAAATTTGTGTGGCTGAGTGGGTGGATATACCCAACCATAAGCCTATGGCCTGTTCTTTCTTAAAGCCAAGTCCTGGAAAAAAAGAGGAAATGAAATACACATTTGATGTATCTAAATGTGATCGGCTCTTTGACGTGCTACTGCAAAATAATATAATCCGGTTGAAAGAGGGTCATGTGGTGCCCACATCTGAGCAGTTAGCTAGAAAGAAATATTGTAAATGGCATGATTCATTCTTGGATACAACTAATGAGTGTAATTATTTTCGTCGGCAGATACAATCGGCTTTGAATGATGGCCGATTGACCCTAGGGGACAGAAGCAAGATGAAGCTAGATATTGATCCTTTTCCAGTGAACATGATTAATTTTGAGGAAAAGAAGGTACTAGTTCGAACTGATCAAGGAGATACAACTAAAGGTAAAAGTGTTATTGTCTCTGATGAACTGAAGCTTAAGATGGTGAAGCCAAAAAATCCTGAGGTGGGAGTCTGGAAGGTCAATGAACCATGGAGTAGGCCAAAAGCTTGTTAGAGTTTTTTAGCTGGATATGTTCGGAAGCCAGTTAGTATAGGAATTTGTTTCAGTTAGTTAAGATCCGGATAGGATTTGTTAAGAATTAGTTTCACTTAAATAGGACCCTAGCTACGTGAGGGGGGACCAGAACTATAATTCTATCCATTATTTCAATCTATTTTCGTTTGCTTCATTTGTTTCCTTTTCTTTGCCGGTTTGTTGAGTAAATCGGTCATTCCGCTGTTCGTAATACGGCGAATTCATCTCATTGTTGCCTGGCAACGATCGCCGAGCAACAAACGCCGGTACTATTAAGGGGGTAAGGTCATTTGTCTCCTGTCATACAAGTGTTAGAGGGTGTGAATGCTCTTTTCCTCAGAAAGCACTAAAGATGGCAGAGGAAACGAAGTGGAAGGCCGGAGCTTAAGAACCAACTGAAGACTCAGTCACCGGACAGTCTAGTGAACCCTGGAGGAGCCAGTCCAGAGGGAGGTGCTCTCTAGAATCGTCGTGGAGCAGTCACCGGACAGTACGTCGGTGCAGTGACCAGACAGTCCGGTGAGCCAGAAGCTGAAGTCCTGAGAAGATGTCTCTGTGAGTCCAAAAGCGAAAGTCATCGGTGAAGGTATGCACTGAACAGTCTGTGTCCTATGGAGTGGACTCTAGAGCGGGTGTTTCCCTGGCCGAGGAGGAAGAAGAGTCACCGGGCAGTCCGGTGATTGCATAAAGCAGTCATCTTTATGATATCACGTCCCAACGGTTGTTTCTGGGCTTGAAGCTTATTTGAACCATGGAGGGGGACGTTCTCCTGAGTGCCCTTGATCAGAATTGCTGGAGCCAAGTTGTGAGAGCCCAAAGGACCCCACCAAGAGAGCACATTGCAAGATGAGAGATCTTTGGTGTTAGTAGGAGAGTAATTGGGAGCATTCATCCACTTCTAGAGCTTGTAGGGCTTGAGAGGAGTGATCTTTGCCTATTACTTTTGGTGTGGGCAGCCTAGACCGGCTAGGAGTCGGTGCTCGAACTTTCGAAGAGATTGTGGAAGATGACGCCTAGTTTGTACGAGGTTTCAGATCTCTCGCTTGAAAGAGACACTAAGAGGGAGCGCTCGAGCCTTGGAGGCTTGCTCTAGCGTTTGGGTATTGTGTGCGACAGCCATGATGTCGGTGTCTTCACTCCGGGAGTGAAGCGTACCCTTGTGAGCATCGTTCTGTGAACGACAGGAGGGACGGGGACTCCGACGGGAGTGGTCCAACGAGGATTAGGGGAAGTCACCTACCTTCCGAGACCTCGAGAATAAAATTACTGAGCACTCTCTGTCTCACTCTTTTACCGCATTTACTTACCGTTGAGTAGTGTGATAGGTTGTTCTTTGATTCTTCTTGGTGGCTATTGTGCTAGTGCTTGCTTGCTGTTATTTCATTACCACTAGCATTGTTAGGGGTCTTAGCCTACTAGACTTGTTTAGGTTTGCTTCCGTTGTGATCAAGTCTTGTAGTTTAAGTTCGTAGCAAAATTAGTGCTATAAGTCCATCGATTCAACCCCCCTAACAGAGGGACTGCCAGAGTAATCGCAATGGCTGGCAGATGACAGTGGCCGAACAAATTATGGTAGTATTGCCGCGGGAAAGAAATAGCTAATCACCATCATGCATAGAACGAAAATTGGAACACGTGTTGAGGGAAAGCAAGAGCAATTCACGTTGGTCATGCAAAGGAAACTACCATGGGCTGTGCATCGGTGGAATAAAAATTTTTCTATATGAGTGCAAATCAGGAAGAGCTAGAATTAAAAGGAGAGCAAATAACCCAAGCATTAATTACATTAAAAATGTAATTTTAGTCTGGTCCAGCTGGGTCAAAGTGGCTAGGCAGTGATATACTATATCACACCTTGGGAGTGAAATAGGATACTTATATATATATATATATTCACCCAGACCCAACCGGTCGCCTCTGACCGCGCCCGACACCCCCGTCGGCGTGACACCCCCGCCGCTTCAGCTACCACCCTCCACCGCCGTCGTACTAAATTCTCGACGTGAAACGCCCCCGCCCCAACACCGCTCACCACCAGCGACCACCTCCGCGGCCGGCGCCGCCCCGTCCGCCCCATGCCCCGCACCGCCGGCTTCCCTTCCTCCGTTTTTCTATGTCCGGTGGCAGAGAGGGGGAACTTGGGGGGGGGGGGTACAGACCAGCGCAGCTAAAGGATTTTTCGGTGATGATGACGGCGGCGGGTGCGTCGCGAGCTCCTCAAAACCATAGAAATTGCTAAATGCAATGATGTTATCTGCAATGAGGGGAAGAAATTTCTGAAAAACCGAAGAAAATTACTGAAGTATGGAAAGTTATTGACGGAGTCGAGAAATTACTGATGCGATCGTAACAAAAAATTACTGAAGGTTAAGTTAGTGCAAAAAGTTTTGGTCAGTTGGCTTGGTCGGTTGCTAGTTAATTGGCTATGGGTGAAGAAAGAACAAAATAATGAAGAAGATGACAGTATAGATGTTCCTCGAAGGAGCACGAGACAAAGGAATCCTAAATCCTTTGGTGATGACTTTGTTGTTTATCTTATTGATGATGTACCCAAAACAGTTTTAGAGGCATTTGCATCACCAGATGCAAAGAACTGGAAGGAGGCTGTCCATAATGAAATGGATTCTATTTTAACAAATGGAACTCGGGAAATATGTGACTGTCCTGTTGGGTGCAAGTCAGTTGGTTGTAAATGGATTTTAAAAAAGAAACTCAAAACTGATGGTACAATTGATAAATATAAGGCTAGACTTGTTGCCAAGGGTTTTATCTAAAAGGAAGGTGAAGACTTTTTTGACACTTATTCTCGTGTTGCAAGACTAACCACAATTCGAGTGCTTATTGCACTTGTTGTTTCTCATGATCTACTCATCAATCAAATGGATGTGAAATGGCTTTCTTAAATGGAGAGCTTGATGAAGAGATTTACATGCAGCAACCCGATGGATTTGTGGTGCTGGACAGGAGAACAAGGTGTGTAGGCTGAAATGTCTTTATATGGACTCAAACAAGCACCAAAACAGTGGCATGAGAAGTTCAATAGAACTGTGACCTCTGCAGGTTTTTTGGTGAATGAGGCCGACCCATGTGTGTATTTTGGTGGGGAGAGGGAGTGATTATGTGCTTATATGTTGATGACATTTTAATATTTGGGACAAATGTTGATGTAATAAATGATGTCAAATCATTTTTGTCTCGAAGTTTTGATATGAAGGATTTGGGAGAAGCGGATGTTATTCTTAACATAAAATTGATTAAAGGTGAGAGTGGCATTGCTCTTAAGCAATCACATTATGTGGAGAATGTTCTGAGTCGATTTGGGTACTCAGACTATAAACCATCTCCAACACCATATGATCCAAGCCTTAAACTTCGCAAGAACAGAGGGCAAGGAATTAATCAATTAAGATATTCTCAGATTATGGTTCTCTCATGTATCTTACGGGTGAAACCAAAACAAACATTTCATTTGTTGTAGAACGTGTGATGAGATACTTGAGAGGCACTTCAACATATGGACTTCACTACTCGGGATTCCCTGCTGTTTTAGAAGGGTATAGTGATGCCAACTGGATCTCAGATGCAGATGAGATCAAAGCTACAAGTGGATACATATTCACTATTGGAGGTGCTGCAGTTTCTTGGAGGTCTCGGAAGCAGACTATTCTAACAAAGCTTATGATGGAGGCTGAAGTTGTACAACTTAATACAGCCACTACTGCAGTAGAGTGGCTGCGTGAGTTAATCATGGACTTGCGGATGGTCATTAAACCAGTACCGGCCATTCTTTTGCAATGTGATAATTAAAGTGTGATCACAATTGTTGGCAGTGCAAAGGAAAATTTAAATTCCATGAGACATGTGAAACGGTGAATCAAATCAGTGAGACATTTGAGAAATACTGGAGTTATAGCTGTAGAATATATTAATACAACAAGAAATTTGGCAGGCCCTTTTACAAAGGGGCTAGCACGTGCTGTGATTGATGTTGCGTCAAGGGAAATGGGGCTGAAACCCACTTCGGTTATTATACATTGGTAACCCACTCTATGTGATCAGAAATCCTGTGAAGTAGAGTTTGGGAAAAACAATTTGTACGAATAACAGGCCTGCACACTATTGCTTCATATTTCCTATAAAAGAGTGTGTACTCTCGCACTGCATGGGAGAATGACAATCAGTCTCAATGTGTTCTTAGGTCATTCAATGGCAAGATACTGTCCTGTAGGGTATACTTTTGAAGAACACACCTATATGAGTTCGACTATGAGGTCACAGTCTATGAGACCTGGCAATTCAAGGTTATATCCATTGCAATTCAAGGTATAGCTCAACCCGAAACGAGTTTGCACTACAAAGCTGGTATATCAAAGTGTAGTATATTAGTTAATTGGAGACCTTGGCTTTTGGTGGGGATTGTTGGAATTTTGGATTTGTTACAGCTCACGTAGTAGCTGGCCCAAATTCGAATGGAAAACGAAGGTGGCATGAAGAGGCAGGCAAAGGGTCTAATTCTACATTGCTTACCTAGGTGAATAGTAACTGAAAATTCACCAATGCCTTGACTGCCACGTTAATCACAGGAGTAATGAGTCACATGCTGGCTGATTAGTACACAATAATGGTGTGCAATGAAATACTCCAATTGTGATTGCACGTAGAGAAATTTCAGGAGGGTGGTTTCCTGAGAATTGTGGCAGATTGAATGGAGTTGATTGTGGTGTTTTCTCTCTATATAAGGAGACGTCCTGTAGGCAAGAGAGACACAGGAAAACAACTCGCCTTTCATACTCATCTGCTGCTCACGCCGTTTTCAAGCTTTGCCATCCCTCTGTCTGCCGTGCAGCGGATTGGGGGAGACGGTGTTTCTGAGCCAACGCCGGCATTTTGAAGACCTGCACAGGTGCCGGTGATAAGGTTTCTGGGAAGTGCATTAACACAACTGCGCTACCCTTCCCTCTTCGACGTCTACTTCAACTCTTTTTTGTAGCAGGACCTACAGTAAGTATTTTACTATAACGACCATTCCTTTATAAGATGCGTTTCATGGAAATTTCTTTTTTTTGTTACATGGTATTGCCATGTGATTTATTTTCTGCTAGTAAATCATTTTTCCTTGTGTTCAGTATAATAAAATTAATCTTAGACTGTTAATTTTGTAACAGAAAAGACCTGAGATCCGACTTCAAGCAGCGAAGCTAGCATTAGAATGTGGTGTTGCCTTAGAGACAACCTGCCTATCTACACATCTTGGATAGAATATGATAATGAGCAGGGGCAGGCAGAAGTATCAAAAGTGCTTAGGAAAGTGGCGATGAGACAACTATTTCATTCTTCCAAATATTTTCATGCATTACAATATTCCCATGTGAAAATTGTGTCTAATAATTCATTTGTGTGGCTTCAGTCAAGGTTGGATGTGGATGTTAAGAATGAGGGACCAAGCAAGGCTGCATGCACTGATATCATTAAGAGGGGAGTAAGGCAGCAGAGGTATCACCTTAAAAGAAAGTACTTCGATTACTCACTGACAAGAGAACAGCTGTTGACCAAAGAGCCTCCACCTAAAATGAAGAAAGAGGAATGGATCCAGCTGGTTCAGTACTGGTGTGACCCAAGGAATCAGGTCCATGCCTGCATTATCTACATTTGTTAATATGCAATGCAAACTGTGCATGTGAATGAAACCTCTGTATTGCATTTGTCGTGGAGGAGAAATGTGCTAAGAATAAAGTAAACCGAGGCCAAGTGCAGCTTCACCAAAGGACTGGATCTAGGTCCTATATTGCCCTTGGATACAGCCTGGTACGGATACTATTGCTTTCTGTGTATTCCAATTATAAGGAACTGTGTGCCATTAATTAGTTCTTGCACTGAAATGTGAAATGTTATGGAGACAAACGTGATTGCCTGATGTTTGTTTGGATCCAATATGTGTGCCATTAATTACTTAGGCTTGTGAAGCCTGACAAGTACTGAAAAATAACAACATGTGGACATTGATGGTGTTTAGCCATATTAAATGTCAGTAAATGTGTGCTTCATAGTTCAGTACAACCTGTAGTATGTCTTTTGTATAATTTGCAAGAAAGATGGGACATTTGTAGCATAGCAATTAGCATGTGCTGTTGAAGTGTCATCACGTGCTGTACAATACTTGTATGATCTGTAGTGCATACCAAGTTTGAAGAGACAAATGCACTGCTGCGAGCTGTGCTGAAACTTCAGAAAGATTGAGGTAGGTCTGAATGCAGTTTCAGTTGAAGATGCCTTTGCCTAAGCTTTCGCTGCCTTGCTAGAACACCAAACTTTCTTTTTTTGTTGGACTTCGTGCCCTGTGTTGTCAGAACCTATGTCAAACTTATTTGCATCTGTGTGTATGTTTGGACCTATGTGATGGAACCTAGAACTAGTGTGATGTGTTTGAATATGCTTTGGAATGTTTGTGGATGATGGCTTGGCTGAAATGTATATGCTTTATGAGCTCTGATGAGAATGCTAGAATGATCTGTCTGACATTGATCATTGAATTGATACATATATTTGAGCCACATTCGTCATCAAATGAAAGGAAAATTTATGATGACCTTGAGTCGTCTGAAGATCTCTCTAACTACCTTACATAACAAGACAAAAATGGAAATGTCACAAAATCTGCATAATTATATATGACGCTACTGTATCGTCACAATAAGTTGTCTAAATCAGGATTCCCAGGACATAATTTATGATGGTTCGCATATTAGGTGACAAGTCCACTAATCAATATGTGATGGTTACAGTTGTCATAAAATAACAATAATATATGACGACACAGCACTGCCATCACAAAAGATCGTCACATTTTATGATGGTGCTCCATATTTTTGTCACAAGGTACATTTAGTGAGAGTCGTTATATGAGGATCTTCATGACGATGGTTCTTCATCACACCAATCATTTTGTGACAAATTTTGTACTTTCTATGACACTTTCATTTTGTTATAAAAGCCCAGATTTTTTTAGTGAATGCTCTTGCTACTCTCCTGCTAGCACAAAAGTTTTCCAAGCTTGAGTTGTACTCTTTCCTTTGTGTCCCTTGGCCATTTACAAGTTTGCTCTAGCAAATCAGACCTTAGGCCATTTGAAAAACATCCCCCTCCATGGTTTAAATAGGCTCCAAGCCCAGAAACAACCGTTGAAATGTGATGTCATAAAGCTATTTGCCTTATCTAGTCAGTCACTGTTCGGTGACTCTTCAGACTATCTGATGCACCACTAGACTGTCCGGTAACTCCATCAATCTGCAGACCAGAGAAACACCCTCTCTGGAATTCATTTCATATGACATTAGACTGTCTGGTGCATACCTTCATTGGACTGTTTGGTGACAATCACTTGTGGACTTTCAGAGACAACCCTTCTGGACTTCATCTTCAAGGACACCGGACTGTTCACTCACTAACACATCAGACTGTCCGGTGTGTTCTTCACTTTGGATCCAAAAAACATCTCTTATGGATTTTGGTTTTTTGGCTCACCGAACTGTTCGATGAGCTCACCAATTGTTCGGTGACAACTACTAAAGCTAAAACCTAAGTATTTGACTTTGTCTTGAATTTGGCTTCGTCCACTTCACTTCCTCTGCCATCTTACAAGCTTTCTGAGGCAACTAAGAGCATTCATACCTCCTAACACTTATATGACCCGAGAGAAATGAGTTGACCCCTCTTAATAATACCGGTGATCCTCTGGACTCTCTAGCTAGTTCTTAGCCTTGGTCCTCCAATGCTTGATACTCCTATTCTAGAGATCATCCTTGTCATCCATCGAGGAAGCCCACCATGTTGATGTAGAATTTGCAAGGTGATACGTACAATCACACATGTTACCTATGGTGTTCACTCAATCACCAAAATCTATTAATACCATTTGAGGGACTTCAAAGGATATGAAACTAACAACGGTACAACCAACACATCGTACTTCTCACACTCTAGATGTAATGAAGATATAATATTGCGATGGCGCTGTTTGCGTCTGTTACATCATCACGAAGATGACATAAGTACTAGCCCTTGGTAAAATCATATAAAATCATGGCCCCATTTGGAACAGCTTCTCTCTGACATGATTCTACTGAAAGTTCACTTATCACCAACGCAGCTGCAGCAGGAATCTGATGCGGAGAGATGGGAAGCGTTTGGCAGCCAGCTTCTACGCAACACGTCTCATCTCCACTGCACTGCATCCTGCACCCACGCCCCCGGCAGGAATCTTGGCCGGAATGGATGGACTCCTCTTCCTTCGCAGCGTCAGTGAGGAGCTAGCACCTAGGCGAGAGCTACCGTGAAGCTCCGGCGAGGAGAAACGGCCGCGGCTCCGGTGACTCCGCCCACATGAGCAAGGCAGCAGCTCCGGCGAGGCGAAACGGCTGCAGCTCCGGCAAGGCAAAGTGTCGTGGGCTCGACGATGGTTAGGACAGCAGGGCAGGGACTCGGACGGAGGCGAGGGCGGCGGGGGCTCGGACGGAGGCATGCTCGACGGAGGCGGGGATGGAGGGGGCTCAGATGGAGCAGAGCTCGACCGAGGTGGGGGCGAAGGTAGGGCCTTCCCGCGTTGGGCCAAAGCTGCCCTGGGATGGACTCGGCATTGTAGGTAAAAGGGGGTGTTGCGGGGAATCACGTCCGAGAGAAGCCGCTTTGTAATCGTGCAGTTTGGGGTGCTTTTCTGGTTAATTCGAATGGAAGCGCGCTGGAAGCAGCTCCAAACGGGGCCCATAATGGATTCTGAAAGTGCACAGATTACTATATTGTAGCATTTCATCCTGAAGAATTTTGGCGTATTGTATTTATCCAAAAGTAAGGCATGTGTAGTATTCAAGAATGTAATTTGTTCTAAGGGCCAATTTAAGGCAAGACTACTTATGTTGAAATATTTAAGCCTGAAACAAGGTAAGCATATATGGATAGGATATTGGATACACACATGTAAGGATCAAGGACACTGAGAAGGGGAGTTGAATCGGTGGACTTATAGGACTAAATTTGCTGCAAACTTAAACTATGAGACTTAATCAAAACAAGAGCAATCCTATGCAATTCTAGTAGGCCAAGACCCCTAACAAAGCTAGTAGAAAGTAAAGACAACAAGCAAGCATTAGCACGATAGCCACCAAGAGTAATCACAAAGCAACCTAGCAACTCTACTTAACAATATGAAATGCGAAAAGCAAAGAGAGAGTCAAGAGAATGCTCAGCGATTTTTCTTGAGATCTCAAAAGTTATCCGCCTTCCCTTAATCCTCATTGAACCATTCCTGTCGGAGTCTTGATTCCTCCCGTCGTTCTCGAAATGATGCTCACAAGGGTATGCTTTACTCCCAGAGTGAAGACATCGGCACCTCGGCTGTCGCACACAATACCTAAGCACTAGAGCAAGCCTCCAAGGCTCGGGCACTCACTCTTGATGTCCCTTTTGAGCGGGGGACCCGAAACCGGACCAAACTTGACATCGTCTTCCACAACCTCCTTAGAAGCTCGAACACCGACTCCTAGATAGTCTAGTTTGCCAAGACCATGAGTAATAGGCAAAGTTCACTCCTCTCAAGCCCCACAAACTCTAGAAGTGTATGAATGCTTCCTATCACTCTCCTACTAGCACCAAAGATCTCCAATCTTGTCTTGTGCTCTCTTGATGGTGTCCCTTGGCCTCTCACAGGTTTGCTCCAGCAATTTAGACCTCAGGCACACGGCAAAACGTACCCTTCCATGGTTTAAATGGGCTCCAAGCCCAGAAACAACTGTTGGAATGTGATGTCATAAAGCTGCATATTTTTTCCAATCATCGGACTGTCCGGTGACTTCTCCCACCGGACTGCCTAATGTCTTGTTCTCGCAGACCAGGGAAACACCCTCTCTGGAATCCATTCCTTATGATACTGGACTGTCTGGTGCATACCTTCATCGGATCGTCCAGTGACCTTCACTTTTGGACTTCCAGAGACACCTTTTTTTACTTCAGATTTTGGCTCACCAGACTGTCCAGTCATTGTACCATCGAATTGTCCTGTGACCTCTTCACCTCGACTCCAAAAAGCACCTCTCTCTGGACTGGCTCCTCCATGACTCACCGGACTGTCCGGTGACTGCCACTTTAGCTGAACTTGAGCCTCGGTCTTTAACTTCGTTTCCTCTGCCATCTTCAGTGCTTTCTGAGGTAACTAAGGAGCATTCACACCCTCTAACACTTGTACGATAGGAGACGAATGACTTGACCCCCTTAATAGTACCGGCGTTCCTATAGACTCTTTAACCAGTCTTTAGCCTTGTCCTCCAACGCCCGGAACTCCACTTCTTGGGATCGTCCTTTGTCATCCATCGAGGAAACCCACCATGTTGTAGAGATTAGCAAGGTGGAACCTACAATCACAACCGTTACCTATGGTGTTCATTCAATCACTAAAATCAATTCATACCTTTTAGGAGGTCATGAAGCTTACAATCTCCCTCTTTTTGATGATTGATGACAACCATAGTACTCACAACCAAATTTCAAACGAGATGATACAAGATAAAGAAAGAAGCACATCTCAAAGAAAAACTGACCCTTTTACCTTCATGATTCCCTCTAGAAATTTGCATGAGTTCTCCACCTTTGCCTTCCACTAGAAATGATCTCTCTCCTATTGTGAGGACTCTCTCTCCCCCTTTGTCATCTAATCATATAAAAAGATGGCATTGAGGAATCATATAGAGAAGAGAGACGCTGGATAGACAGAGGTTTGTGCACGATAGATATAATAGGAAGTGCAATATACTAGAGAACCTGCAAGACAATCACAACCCAGAGAATCATACACAACGAATCACAGGGGGTTTGTCCAGAAACTAAGTGAATCTCAATGAGCTAAAAGATCAAAATGAAACACAAGCTCATCAAAATGTCACAATAGAGCCGAGGAATCCGCCAAATAAGATCCAGAGCCCTATCTACCCATCCACGGCCTCCCCTTAGATAGCTAGGCTCTCAAAAGCATTACAACCACAAGGCACACTCCTGACATGATAGTACTTGAGTGCCCGATCTTTCGATGAGATGATAAAAATCGATTTGGTGGAGTCGACCCTCATGATCTGACTACAAACGAATAGGTCGTGTGCGCCTTAGTAATCGCAGAACCAACTCCGAATGGTTATTGATCTCGTCAAAACAGCAAGATCAACCTGATCACGAAGATTAATTCCTGCAAGTAATCGAAGAACAAGCAAGAACAAGATGTGGCAAACCAGAAATCTCTTCAAATGTGGGGTTCTCAAATGGCTGTCTTACAGGTGGTCGTTGGACACAACTGAAGATCAGAAAAGTTTGCAAAGAGCTAAACTATAACAAAAGAAAACCCAAGTGTTTCTGGGGGCGGCTGGGACCTTTAAATAGGGTGGAGGACGACCAGAGGGTGCTGGGATCGTCCTCAAACCCTAGGACACGCCCCTAATGGGCTCAACTTGATACATGGGCCAACGGCCCAAGTTGGGATGACGCAGCACCTTCTGTATAAAAATGACGATTGGCGCTGACTCTGATGTGATATGAAGGTGAAGTTGCAAAATATCATCATTTAACTTATGTTGAAGCATCTGCCCACCTTTGTGGGGATGTAAACCACCAGCTCCCTTTTTCTTTATTGTGCCTATCAAGGTTAGTAAACAGCAAAACAAATTGACAACGAGCGAGGTTGTGTCCAACTCAGTTTCTCTCAAGCCTGCTCAACCAAGCTCTTACATGTTCTTACCAAACCAGTAGAGGTGATTTGCAACCAACGATGTCAACCAGCGAAGATTGGTGGAGCGATTGCCAGGGACACAAAACCTATTTGCTGTAGTAATCTGTGGAGCTTGGACAGTTTCAATTTGTAGCAAGGATTAGCACAATCAAATCAGCAAATGCAAAGTTGAATAAGTGTTCAACAATGGTACTGGTCCTAGGCTAAACCCTGCTAGAGACGCGAGCCTAGACACAAAGATAGTCCAACAAATGATACAAAAGGGTCAGGACAGTACCAACTAAAACATGCAGCACTTCTCTCTTTTTTTTCAATTCTTTGACTTTCTTTTTCTGCAACTTCTCTCTTTTTTTCCTTTTATTTTCTTTTCTTTTTCTCTCCCTCTGTTTTTTTTAAGAATGAAAATAGAGATGAACAAAAGTGCAGCTAGCAGATAGCAGATAGGATATCGTAGATCTCTTTTGCGATTGCGACATGCTCGAGTGGTATTTTATGGCAAGTGTGGATCGATTGGAAAGATAACACGGAGATCTTTCCAGGTTGTATAAAAATGTGCCAAACAAACAACAGATCACGGAGATATGGTTGTTTTTCTCCGTACCAAAATCTAGTAACCGAATCTGTTCTTTGCAACAAACTCAGATCAACTCGGTACACGGGCCAACGGCCCAAGTTGGGGGTGACGCAGCACCTTCTGTAGATAAATGTTGATTGGCACTGACTTCGATGTCGTCTGAAGGTAGGGTCAGATCAGTTGGAAAGTAGACTTGATTAGCTTTCCAGAAAGTACTTGAACGTCCAAAACAGAGCCCGTACGAAGTCGTGGCAGGCGTTAGAAGTTGGTGCTGTCCTGTGATCAGCCTCGCGACTCCATCTCTTGGTTGGTTTTCGCCTTAGATCCTAAGCACACAAGAGTACACGGATTTCCACGGCCTAAAGAAATTGAACATGAGCTTAAGAGTGAACTTACTTGATGATTAGGTTGACGAGTGTGAGCCATGGGACCTATAACCGGAACATGTGGTGTAAGGGAGGAGGACGTATCGATGGTGATGATGTCCTCATCCTCCTCCCCCACTTGATTTGGAGTCGTCCTCGACTCAAGTTCGGATTGAATACCAGCCACCCCACCATGCCCTCTACAAATTGCAAAAGGTGGAGGCCATGGGGGTACTTTAATGCAGTCATGCGGCACAGCAAAGACAAATAATATCTCATCATTCTCCCCTGCTATATAGCAAGCCATCCTCAGCTTGATCTATTGATCACCATAGTTGCTTGTTGTTATATTGGGATGAGTAATGAACATGTAGCTAGGGCACAACAACAAATTCTTTTGTTTCATGAGCTGCTCCTGTTGATAGATCACAAAAGTAGAGAAACTTTGCAAGGCATTAGTGTTTGTACATGCTATTGTCATCAAATTTTAGACACTAAGAAATCTGCAATGTCATCATATTTGCCAATTGCATGAAAAGTACAATAGCTAAAATATTGCAAACTGCAATTTTGAAACAATTTCTTCTCCAAATAATTCAGGTTACAAGGAACATCAAATTCAATATAACCTAAAAAAGTTAAAGAAAATTTGAGCTCCAACTTTGCCTCATTCAAATCTGCGGAATGAAAAGGCCTATCCTCAACAAGTGTGTTCTCAAAAGCAACATTTTGATCTCCATGCACTAGTTGTGTTTTTGAGATTAAAGAAATTTGTGCACACAATTTGTTATAATCATAAGTGAAAGTTCTGTTTGTGACAAATTGTAAGTCACTGGAGGCTCTATGGAGGATTGCAGAAAACTAGTGTGAGCAATGGGCAATTGCAAATCAGTATGAGAGTATTCAGATGGGGCCAGGGCGGCTGCCATGGAGGCAGTTCGCCGGCTAGCGGTGGCGCCTTCGCCGGAGGATGACTGCCAGCGGTGAAACTCGGAACTAGCAACACAAAAATGACCACTGCGACGAGGGGAAGCTAGAGAGGGGATCAACGAGATGGGGGCCTCACCGGAATGCGGCCGGCGGCGAGAGGCGGCCGGGGATGGGCTTCGGCGAGGTCGTGCGGCTGGAGGCGAGGTTAAAATGATGGGGTTCCAACTCCTGGAATTCGCTCACGGCACGAGGATGACGGCCACGGTGGTTGTCGATGTCGTGGAGGCCTTGGTTGAGCTGCCCACTGTGGTGTGGCGTGGGTACCGGCGAACGGTGAGCTCGACCAAGAAAATCCCATGCAGTACTTTGAGGAATCGGTCGATTAGCACGATTAGGAGGTGAGTTGGGGTAGTGATTACCTGAATGAGTGAAAAAGGAAGGATTCCCACCCGGGTTGCGCCGGATTTGAAGGAGGCCGACCGGCGACGTCGAGCTTCCCAAAACTTGGGGAAAGTTGAAATCGGTGCGGTTCCGTGGGAGAGAAGGTGGTTTGGGGCCGGGGAGAAAGGGAGGGATTGCTGGCGCCGCTCCCCGTCGCGGATTGGGGGCCTGAGACGGCTTGCCCAGGCCGTCCCACGGCGGCGCCCAAAGGCAAAGTGGCATCTAGTCGAGAGAGTGAGTGAGAGAGAAAGATAGAGCCGGACCCTCGGAGGGGGTGGAATGCGTCGCGAGCCTCGTGGCGCTCATGCACACAGCACGCGTGGCTGCTGGACGGCTGCGCTAGCAGCCAAATATAGGAGGAGGATGATGAAGACGCTGACAAGCTGACCCCACCTGCCGGTGACTCAGTCAAACTTAACGCTTAAGCCAACTGTGACCCCACCGAAAAGGGAAGAGAAAACCAACCTAGATTAGGTTGAAACTTGGCCGAGTACTTCTCCAACATTCGCTCTATGATGTAATTTGCTTGGACAGGTTTTTGCATAGGTATGCAGAAGATATGGAATTGGGAACATGGCTAACTGATAAGGAAATTCTGATTTTTCTGATTTCCTGGAACCTGTAATATTTTGATATGAAAACAATACTTCCCTAGCCCTATAAATTTTGAAAATTTGCAGAGTGATAGAAATTTTCAAAGGGAACAACTTTTATTTTTGGGCCAATTTCAAATTCGAAAAGAATTTTATTTTATCAAATTCGGTAATCAGCTACCTTTTAAAAGGAAAAAATTCGGTTGGGGTCTTTTTAACCTTTAAAGAAATATTTAAAGAAAATTTCTAAATTCAAGAATTTGTAAAACCTTTCAAATGGAATATTTATTCACAAATGTCTTTGAAAATTTTTCAACTTGAAGATTTGGAATTTGAATTAAAATTTGAAATTTGAACTTGCTTGTAAGGTTCAGAATTAATTGAGCTTGGATTCCTTAATTTCAGACTTGAACAGCTTGACTTCTTTATTCAGAAACACGACGTGTTTCAGATATCGACGGACTAATGTCAAAATTCAAATAATACGGAATGCAATAGGACGACTCAATGCCATATAAAAATATGAAAAGAATAACCTCAATATGGCGCAAAGTTTGAGAATTGTCAACTAATTACTCCAATTAGCAATAAAAGATAGAACTTTTGATGAGGACATCACTTCCACAGACACAACCAAACCAATTGCACAAGAAGGACCCATGACACGAGCTCGAGCGCGTCAACTTAATTATCAGGTCAAGTCATTTCTCACTGTCTATAGTAGTTCTTCTCAGAATGGGGTACTACTAAATCCTTGTGGTGATTTTGTTATGATTAAGAACATGGGAGGAGCACCAGGACCATAAAGCAGGATCGGACCACCAATCAGGGCTAGATTGTTTCGGTCATAACTTTTCACTCCGGATGTTGTTGAAGGCAAATGAGTACTCATAGAAAATATCTCAAAGTCTACTTTCAGATGGGTCCAACCTCAGCTTCAAACTCCTCCAGACGTGTTCAGAATCGTCGGAAAGGCGTTCGGACCTCCAGTCATGGGCTGAGGCCCATTGTATCCAGTTTAGCCCATTAGGGGCCCTCTCTAAGTTAGGGTTTGAGGCCCCCCCACGCCTCCAGGACGTCTTCCCACTATATAAACCTATGGCAGCCGTCATTTGAGGGTGGGTTTTGTTCAGATGCAAGTTTAGCCTTAGCTACTTCCTTGTAAACGCGTGTGTCGACGAGACCACCCGATTTGCTTGATTCAGAACCCCAATTTCGTGATTATATCCAGATCTGTGAGTTGTCTACCTGTTCATCTTGTTCTTGCTTGTTCTCGATTGCTCGCAAGTTCAGGGTTGTTCTTGGCACAGCAAGAACAACAACAAATCGGAGCCGGTGTACCTGGTGCTAAGGCGCAGCAACCCTGTTGGTTGTTGTAGTCGGACAGCCAACGTCGAATCCACCCCAAATCGAAGCTATCCTCCTCTCATCGAAAGATCGGGATCAGCCCCTGCCATACCAACTTTTATCTCGACGATGCCAATCTTTGTAATTAATTAATACAAGGCATGCGGGGCATTATCGATGAAATTGATGAGATAGAATCGATACCCTTAAGAGTGGAAGTCGGAAACCACCGAGAATACGCCGTGAACACGACTGATTTTGCAAACCGCAAAACCCTATTAAGGGTTTTTGGTAGACACTGAGTTAGAGCGGTTTTGGCACAAGCAAGAGCACGAGGTCATGAGCAAGGAGCAGCACGGGTGCGATGAGAGTGGCGGTGGCTCAGCGGCGAAGCTACACAGTGCTGGGCAGCATGGGCGCGGGTGACTAGGGCAGAGCTGTAGCGGCACGCGCGAGGCAAAAGAGCGCAGGGGCGGCGCGATTTGAGATGGCGCAGAGCGGCGGCGCGGGTGCGACGGCGGCCAGAGGAGGGCGCAAGCACGGCGGCGAGTGGCAGGCAGCAAGGCGACGGGCGAGCGCGTCGGTGGTGATGGAGCAAGGCGGCGATCGGTTGGTGGTGGAGGCGCATGAGTGATTGGAATGAAAAACGAGAACACATGTGTGGTTTAGTGTATAAACAAATCAATAGCCGAGATTAAAAGGAATTCGAACAGATGGCCCAGATTTGCTGACGGAGCTGATCACCGGACTGTCCGGTCTTAAAAGTTTGTTCAGTTACTCCAAAAAGCCAGACTGTCCGGTGTCTGCTGAAAAACTGATTCTAGAGAAGCACTCGCTTCATCTTCCAGTCACTGAACGGTCAAGTGAAGACGCCGAATTATTCGGTGTCTGTCCGATTCTGCAAAGTGGCTGATCACAAAGATATAGTCACCGGACTGTTCGGTGAAGGTGTCGAAATGTTCGTTGGCCTCAAGGAACTGCAGAATCAAGAATTTTCTTTTTAGAATTCAAGTGTCCTCACGAAAGAACCAAATAAACACAATACTTGTCTAGAAAGGGAACTCTCAAACACTCCTTTGCAAATAGATAACTCTCGATGGGTTTATAGTTTTTGCAAATTGCAATAAGATCCAGAAAAATCCCAAGCGAGAAGGCGCCAAAAAGGGAATGTATGAACCCATGTTCACGGTTGTAAGGATCAAGGACACTGAGAAGAGGGGTTGAATCGGTGTACTTATAGCACTAAATTCGTCAGGAACTAAAACTATAATACTTGACCACAACAGAAGAAACCTAAACAAGTCTAGTAGGCCAAGACCACTAACAATGCTAGTGATAAGAAAATAACAACAAGCAAGCACTAGCACGATAGCCACCAAGAGGAATCAAAGAACAACCTATCACACTACTCAAATGGTAAGTAAATACGGTAAGTAAAGAGAGTGAGACAGAGAGTGCTAATTGATTTTTCCTGAGGTCTCGTTGGACCATTCCAGCCAGAGTCCCGGTCTCTCTTGTCGTTCCCGGAACGATGCTCACAAAGGTACGCTTCACTCTCGGAGTGAAGACACCGGCGGCCCAGCTGTCGCACACAATACTCAAACGCTAGAGCAAGCCTTGAAGGCTCGGGCCCTCCCTCTTGGTGTCCCTTTCAAGCGGGGGGCGCGAAACCGTGTACAAACATGGCGATGTCTTCCACAATCTCCTCGAAAGCTCGATCACCGAGTCCTAGCCAGTCTATGCTGTCCACACCAAGAGTAATAGGCAAAAACCCTACAAGCTCTAGAAGTGTATGAATGCTCCCTATTACACTCCTACTAGTACCAAAGATCTCCAATCTTGCAATGTAGTCTCTTGATGGTGTCCCTTGGTCTCTCACAACTTGGCTCCAGTAATTCTGATCAAGGGCACACAAGAAAATGTCCCCTACCACGGTATAAATAGGCTCCAAGCTGTGATGTCATAAAGCTGACTGCTTTATGCAATCACCGGACTGTCCGGTGGCTGGACAACCGGACTGTCTAGTGCATACCTTCATCGGACTATCTGGTGACTTTCACTTTTGGACTCCCAAAGACACCTTCTCTGAACTTTAGCTTCTGGCTCATCGGACTGTTCGATCATTGCACTGACGGACTGTCCGATGACTGATCCTTCTCGACTTCACAGAGCACCTCTCTCTGGACTGGCTCCTCCAGGGTTCACCGGACTGTCAGTGACCTCATCAGACTGTCCGATGATTGAGTCTTCAGTTGTTTGTTGACCTTCGGTCTTCGACTTCGCTTCCTCTGCCATCTTTAGTATTTTCTGAGGATCTAAGGAGCATTCACACTCTCTAACACTTGTATGACAGGAGAGAAATGACTTTACCCCCCTTAATAGTACCGTCGTTCCTATGGACTCTCTAGGTAGTCCTTAGCCTTGGTCCTCCAACACCCGGCAACTTCTCTTCTAGGGTTCGTCCTTGTCATCCACCGAGGAAGCCCACCATGTTGACGTAGAATTACCGGGGTGGTACCTACAACGCAACCGTTACCTATGGTTGCTCATTCAATCACCAAAATCATATCTTTTAAGGGACTTTAAAGGTCATGAAGCTTACAATCTTTCCTTTTTTGGTGATTAATGACAACCATATTACTTACAAACAATCCAAATGAGTTGAAAGACGATAGAGAATAAAATACATCTCGAAAGAACACTTACCCCTTACCTTGATGAACCCTCAGAAAATTTTTGCAAGCGTTCCCCTCCTTTGTCTTTGGTAGGAAGTGTCACTTTCCTCCGGTTCTCCCTCTGTTTGGTAGCTCTCTCTCCCCCTTTCTCATCTAATCATTCAAAAAGATGGCACGGAGGAAGCAAATAGAGAGGGAGAACGCTGATTTGACAAAGAACAGTGCACGATAGAGAATGAGACGGGAGCGCACATGCACAAAGGAACCTGCAAAACAGATAAAGCACTAGGAGCCATACACAAAGAAACCACGGGGTTAGTCCAAAAACTGAGTGCATTCCAATAAGCTAAAACAGTCGAATAAAAACACAAACTCATTAAAATGTCACAAAGAGCTAATAAAATCCGCTAAAAGAAATCCAGAGCCCTAACAACCCATCCACAGCCTCCTCCTAGACAGCTAGCTCTTAGAACGGTACACCTCATGCATCTCACCCAACTCCTACAGAATATCTAATCCTGCGCGGCTGAAGAGCTGGGTGCAGTGACAGTCGGAGGCTGCTCCTCTGCTGGCTGAGCTGCTGCTGCTGACTGGTCTCCTCCTGGCTGCTCAACATCATCGAAGGCACTCAAGCCGGTGGAAGACATCGGGGATGGCTCCTTCCCCTTCACTAAAGCTGGCTGATCTGCACTGGCAAGGGCCTAAACTGCCTCCTCTGAAGAATATCCGGCCTCAACCAAGATATCTCCATGTGAAGCTCTGGGCTGCTCGGCTGTGGTGGTCGCTGGCTCTAACTGTGAAGCCTCTGGCGGTGGCTCTGTCAACGCTGACTCAACAGTAGTAGCCTCAAAAGATAGAACCCTCAGAGCAAAAGGAGAACTACCAACTGCTGTCTCTGACTTCAATGCCGGTACTGACACTCTCGGCTCAGCTGAAGCAAATAGTACCTATATCGAGTACGAGGAAACTGGAGAGAATTGAAAAGATGTAACAGGAACACTGATCCCTCCAGTAGTCATGACTGTGCTGGCGGCCCCAAAAGGTACGAACGGTGAAAGTGGGGATGAGAGCAATGTAGTGAAGGTGGGCTGCTACTGCTGACTCTGGCTCTACAACTCAGAATGAATGCTAGCACTTAAGAATACTGAGGCTGAGGTGTAGTAGGCCGGAGCTATGAAGGTAGAGGACCTGGTAGCGTAGTCGTCGAAATCGCTGGAAGAGGTGGCATACCAGTCCCCTGGATATAAGACGCGATAGCTTTGAATCTGGTAGACGTATACGAAATAGCCGCTGCAGTCTCCAACTGAGAGCGTTGTGACCTCTCATAGAACTCCCTGTCCTGCCGTCTCCTCTCCTCTGCAAGCTCTCTCTCCATCTCAATATGGACGCGCTCGAGTCAGATCCTCTCCTCGAACTCGGCCCTCTCTCAACGCATAAGCTCAACCTGCTCCTCTCAGAATCTCCTCTGCTCCTCTTGCTTTGCTTGAATAGCAACCAATCTGGCAGCAAGAGTAGGATCAATTGTAGTGCAAGAGGTTGGAGTCTCGGCTAGACCTGGAGCTTCTATGTTCCTAGCACCTGGCTGTGCTCCCTCCGGAGCCTCAGTGTCAACATCCTCCGGGGCTGTGGTGTCCTCTCCTCCAGGGATGCTCTGAGAAGCTGAAACCTGTAGAACCTTGGAGTCAGATGGCTCAACTGGACTGAAGGAGGTGGTGATCTCTAGCAACGTTGTATACTCCTCCTTAGTCATTACTCTAGCTCTCTTCAGTATCAGGCATATGTAGGGGACAAAATGTAATTGATGAGCTCCAATCCCCTCATATACCACATCCTCCATCTGAGCAAGCAGCAAATCTGCCAAGTCAAAGATCTCATGTCTCAGCAGAAAACATAGCAGCCATCGATGCAGGATGATGACTCGCTCTCTATAGCCAGCACAAGGCGCTATCGACCTCCCAAGCAACCCTCTCAGTACACGAGCCTTGTGTGTCAAGCGCAGAGGGTGCCTCGAGTAGTGCTCCCCATGAGGTGGCGGGAAGGCAATACTCATCCTCTCATCACTCGGCTCCGTCCCTCCAAACGGTTCGAACGGTGGTGAGAAATTTAGATGGGCCAAAGTATGTGTCCGTGTCTCTGAAGATACAAGCTCTAGAGCAGTCAAGACATCGAATCTCTCAAACCAGTGTGGCTCCCCACTATACATGAACCAGAGATATGCACGATCTAGGGAGATCCACACTGAGGCATAAAACTCAAGCACCACGTCCTCACTATACCTCAGGGGCTGGGTGACTAAATCTGACAACCCTGAAATATAGGAGATGTGCTCCTCCATGTCAACCCCAGCTCCTCTGCTCAGTGCCTCCAAAGAATAGTGGCGGTGTGCAGCAAACACTGAGCTCTTGCCCTTAGTGGCAAGCTGCATCCTGTAGGCCTCGTAGATCCTCCGCTGGAGTACTGTCCAGAAACTGACTAGCATCCGCATGTCTTCCAGCGGAGACCCAAGCAGTGAAGTCCGCTCTCCTCTTGGCTTTGGTGGCCGGGCCCTTCAGCTTCAACAAGTCAACCTCAACCTCTGCGATCCGACCCATGGCCCGGTGAGCTCTCTCGGCTCTAGCTGTGCACACCTCACACACTCCAGTCCTCTCATGTGGACATCTCTGTGTCCTCTGCTGTGAGTTCTTCTGGACTACCTCTCCCTCCGCGGTTCTCGACTGCCTACTGGCAGGAGCTCTCCGCGGCTGCGCCTCTGCCACAAGAGGAGTGGTCGCCACTTTTTGTCGAGTCGACCTCCTCAACTCCCCCTGGGACTCAGAGCTGCCTATCCTCAAAGCACCAGGCCTCCTCTATGGAGGAACATCCACATCCGCTGCAGCTAAGGCTCTGTCCTACTCAGGGTCGCCTGTCCTCTGCTTCTTCTTCTTCTCATGCTCTACGGTCTTGCCCTTTCCCTTCTCCTCCGACCTCAGTCTCTACCTGCCCATACTGTGAACTGTCTGAAAGATCAACTGATGTTGAAAGCCTTACTGACCAGATGACACTGCAATATAGGATTAAGAGCTTGGCTCTTAACCCATCCAAGAAACCACTGGACTGATTGAGACTTCTGGACTGTCGCTGAAACAGTCTTGACCCACTGTCCAATTGTCACTGCACCACATAGGAATAAAATATAGGTTGTAAGCACAAAAGGTGAGCGACTCTAAATGAAATCCTAGCGGTGGAATCAAGGACATACCACTGATAAAATAAAGCAAATAAGTGCACCGGCGATATCGATAGACTAATGCCACAATTCATAACATAGCGAAGCATCCAGATTATGACAGTAGCGACAGTAGACTCAATGCCATACTAAAATATGGAAGGAATTACCTCAATATGGCACCAAGTACGGGAAATTGTCAACTAATCACGTCAATTGGCAACAAAAGGTGACACCTTTATGCAATTTATACCAACTTTCGCAATTAATCAACAAACAAGGCATGCGGGGTATTTCCGTTGAAATGAAAGTGATAGAACTAAATACCTCGATGAAAAGAGCCGGAATCCGCCGAAGAACTCGCCGAAGAAACGACCGATCACCGTAAAACTAAAACCCCACAAGGGTTTTGGTGGTAAGCACGGGTGATGGCTAGGAATGCATGGCGAGGTGGAGTAAGCTCAGGCAGTGTGCACTGGACCGGAGGCTGGGCGAAGCAGGTGGGGGCGAGGCGGTGAGACGTGGCGGCACGGCGAGAACAAGGGCGCGGTGCACGGCGGCTGGGGCACGCGAGCGTGAGGTGCTGGGCTGCACGGCGAGCAGAGCGGAGCGACGACGGGGGCGAGCATTGCGGCGGCCGGAGATGGCGGCGTGGAGGCGCAAGGGCGGCGGTGCAAGCACGACGGATTGCGGTGGCGATCGTCGGCGACTATCGATGGTTGGGTGTACGCAGTTTGGAATGGAAGCAGAAGACACACGTGCATTAAGATAAAAACGGACCGACGGCCTGGACTGAAACAAATGAATGCAACGACTGAGATCTCACCGAAAACGCCAAACACCAGACTGTTCGGTCTTTAGAATTTGTCTAGTGACTTGAAATTTCGGACTGTTCGGTGTCTAGAGAATTCCGATTCCAGAGAAGCAACCGCTTCATCTTCCAGTCACCGGACTGCTGGTGAACCCGACAGAATGTCTAGTGACTGTCCAATTCTGCAGGTCACTCGATTCAAAAGATACAATTACTGAACTGTTTGGTGAAGGCGCTGAAATGTCCGGTGACCTCAAGGAATTGCAGAACCAAGGAATTCTTTGTAGACTTCAAGTGTCCTCACCAAAGAACCAAATAAAAACTACACTTGTCTAGAAAGGAAAATCTCAAACACTCCATTGCAAATAGATAACTCATGAAGAGTTTAGCATATTCCCAAATAGCAATTAAGATCGAGCGATAAAAATCAAAGCGAGAAGGAGGCTCAAAAAGAGAATATATGAACCCTTAGATCACGATCCACGTAAATGGATGTTACAGACCGTTAAACACAGGGTCCAATGGGCATGAAGCACACAATATTGCTTTGGTTACTCTTTATGGAGTATGTGAATTCATATGAACAATGTAGTCACTTTCTTCCTAGAGTAACACGCCTCCTCTGTGGTTCCTATATGCAATGCATGCAAACAAGCTAGTCTAATGCAACAAAATTTAAAGCATGCCATGTAGATGCAAGCAAATTAAAGACATTGCATAAAGAAATTTATTCAGTGCCAAGTTTGACCCATCTCAAGCTTATTCACCATATGCCCGCCGCTTTGCCTTGAGATAGCCAAACTACGTTCTCAAGCTCTTTCCCCATGCACAAGGATATCTCAAGGTGGTCAGGCACCGATCTAATTTTTGTTGTTCTTTTCTTTTACCTTTTTACACAAAATGCATGATAGTGCAAACATCTAGTCCACGGAGGAGTCCTATCTACCTTGCGTTGCAAGAAAAAAACTTACTCTACTATGTACAAGAATAACCTCCTTTAAGAGTAGATAGGCGTTGTAGCTCGATCGACATGTGGTGGACTTCAAGAATCTTCAATTTGCTTCATGGTCCACCACCTAGGCCCCCCTCACTTCTTGGGAACCCAAGAGAGTTTTGGCTTCCTCTCTCGGTTCACGATCACCTTGGGGACCCATATCTTCTTGATTGTCCTCTTGTCATTTGGTGGTCCGAGCAGCTTAGCCTTCACTTTTACATCCTTATCCCTGAAAAACTTGTTGTGCACATCCTCGTGGAAAAGGTTAGCGTTAGGCATAATCTTAGGCTCGCTCACTTTGGAACAATCCTTAGAGCGGTGACCATCAAGGCAACACTTCTCATAATAGTAGTCATCCGCCATGAGTGAGACTATTCATTCAAGGATCTCATCTTGGTTGCCAATGATGTTGATAGAGGAAGGATATGATCCTAAGCCCTTGTGATTGTGGTTGTTGATGAGGTTCTTGCTTAGGATTTCCTTTTGAATTTGCCTTCCTCCTGTAAGCCGTTCGAATGCATCTATCACAGCCTCTCTCTCCTCCTTGAGCTTCTGTATTCGTTCAAAATAAATGGTTCAAGAGTAGTACTCTCCTTGGAGAGGGTTAGATCACAAGAAGTAGAAGCTTAATTTAAATGCTTAAGAGAGTTAAGGAGAGAGTTAAGATCAAGAGCTTCAAGGGAGCGCACCAATGCATTATACTTCTCACTTAGCTCTACGTGCTTCGCTTTGAGATCCTCATAGGGCTCATGTAGAACACCATGAGAGTGCTTAAGTGCATTGAGCTCCCCTCAAGCTCTCGAACTCAGAATACTGCCACTTCATGCTCTTTGGTCACCACCTCTATCTTCTTGGACTTCTTAATAATAGTCTTGTTGGCCTTCTCAAGGAAGAGGACAAGGTCATTGTAGGTTGGTCCATCATCTTCATAATCATAGCTCTCCTCTTCTTTCTCAAGATCATCATCCTCATCAATGAAGCCCTCACAACTTCGAGCCATCAAGCATAGCGGAGGTGGTGGTAGCTCATTGGTGAAGCTAGTCATGGCAATACCAGCGAGCTCTTCTTCACTTGAAGATGAAGAGCCCGAATCATCATCCGTGAGCCACTCACCAACAATATAAACTTTGTGCGGGGACTTCTTTTTCTCCTTACACTTGCTCTCCTTTTTTACAAAGAATTTTTTCTTAAATTTTCTCTTTGGCTTGCGTACTTCATCATTACTCTCACTAGAAGCTTCCTTCTTGCTCTCCTTCTTGGGCTTGGGACACTCCTTAGCGAAATGGCCTTTTTTGCCACAATTGAAGCACCCGGAGTTCCTCTTGGAAGATGAGGGTCTTCCCTTGCGAAATAGCTTCTACGCACGATCCTCATTATCACTCTCCTCATCCTCGTCTTCCTCCACTTCTTCTTCTTCTTCTTCTTGCCATTGAGTGATTCTTGATCAACTTGTACGGCAAGATTCTTGGGCAATTGAGTCGGTGGAGCTACCCAACATGTACCCCTCATAGGTCGTGAGCTTTCCTTGCATGACGTCAACGGTGAGAGTAGTTAAGTTGGCTTGGAAGAGACACATGACGATGGAGTTGTAGCTTGGCAACAACATCCTCAAGAGCTTGCTCATGATCTCTACATCATCAATTTTGTCCTTAAGGCCCATGGCATTGTTCTCCTCCACCACTACATGCAAGCGAGAATAAACATCATTAGCTTTTTCATGTGGTTGCATGGTGATGAAATCATATTTATTTTTAAGAACATAGTAACGCTCTTTCTTGGCCTCGGAGGAGCCCTCATAGATGTTTTGCAATTGGATCCATGTCTCATGTGCAGTGGATGATGCATTGATTCTAGAAAATACTTTTTTAGAAATGCATCCAAATATGGCACTCTTTGCCTTAGCATTGTATTTAATGAAAATGGGATCAAGTCTCTCATTCTCATTCGTAGCATTGCTAGTAACTTGCCACGCTTTTCCATCGATTGACTCTAGGTAGGCTGGCATGCGAGCCTTCCAACAAGAATAATTGTCCCCATCGAATACGGGCGGAGTCTCTATCCCGTTCGGCATCCTTACTCAAGGCGGTGAAGGCCGAAAATGAGCACTTGTAAGGATGAAGGACACCAAGAAGGTGGGTTGAATCGATGAACTTATAGCACTAATTTTGCTACGAACTAAACCTATAAGACTTGACCACAATGGAAGCAAACCTAAACATGTTTAGTAGGCCAAGACTCCTAACAATGCTAGTGATAAAGAAATAACAACAAGCAGGCACTAGCATGATAGCTAGCAAGAGGAATCAAAAAACAACCTATCACGCTACTCAAAGGGTAAGTAAATGCGATAAATAAAGAGAGTTAGATAGAGAGTGCTCAGTGATTTTTTTTGAGGTCTCAAAAGGTAGGCACCTTCCCCTAATCCTCGTTGGACCCCTTCCGTCGGAGTCTCGGTCCCTTTCGTCGTTCTCGAAACGATGCTCACAAGGGTACGCTTCACTCTCCGAGTGAAGACACAGACGGCCCGGCTGTCGCACATAATACCCAAGCACTAGATCAAGCCTCTAAGGCTCGAGCGCTCTCTCTTGGTGTCTCTTTCGAGCGGGGGACTCGAAAAAGCGTACAAACTTGGCGATATCTTTCACAATCTACTCGAAAGCTCGATCATCGACTCCTAGCCAGTTTGGGCTGCCCACACCAAGAGTAATAGGAAAAGATCACTCCTCTCAAGCCCTACAAACTCTGGAAGTGTATGAATGCTCCCTATTACTCTCCTACTAGCACCAAAGATTTCCAATCTTGCAATGTGCTCTCTTGGTGGTGTCCCTTGGCCTCTCACAACTTGGCTCCAGCAATTCTGATCAAGGGCACACAGGAAAACATCCCCCTCTACGGTTTAAATAGGCTCCAAGACCAGAAACAACCGATCGGACGTGATGTCATGAAGCTGACTGCTTTATGCAATTACCAGACTGTCTGGTGACTGGACTACTGAACTGTCCGGCGCATACCTCCGGCGCATACCTTCACCGAACTGTTCAGTGACTTTCACTTTTGGACTCTCGGAGACACCTTCTCTGGACATCAGCTTCTGGCCCAACGGATTGTCCGGCCATTACACCGACGGACTGTCCGGTGACTGATCCTCCTCGACTCCAGAGAGCACCTCTCTCTGGACTGGCTCCTCCAGACCTCACCGGACTGTCCGGTGACTGAGTCTTCAGCTGGTTCTTGAGCTCCGGTCTTCGACTTCACTTCCTCTGCCATCTTTAGTGCCTTTTGAGGACTTGTATGACAGGAAACAATTGACCTTACCCCCCTTAATTGTACCGACATCCCTATGGATTCTCAAGCTAGTCCTTAGCCTTGGTCCTCCGACGTTCGACAACTCCTCCTCTAGGGTTCATCCTTGTCATCCACCGAGGAAGCCCACCATGTTGATGTAGAATTAGTGAGGTCGTACCTACAATGCAACCGTTACCTATGGTTGTTCGTTCAATCACCAAAATCAATTCATACCTTTTAGGAGACTTCAAAGGTCATGAAGCTTACAACAGTCCGCATTAGTGGAAGTCTTAGAGACCATGAGACACAGGGTTGGCATGAAGCGCACAATTGCTTTAGTTATCCATTCTAGGAGTGTGTCAATCCATATGAACAATGTTGTCACTCTCTCCGGGGATAACGTCTCCTCCGTGGTCCCTATATGCAATGCATGCTCAACAAGCTATCTAAATGGAAGGAATTTAATGCATGCCATGTAGATGCAAGCAAATTTAAGGACATTGCATAAAGAAACCTATTCGACGCCAAGTTTGGCCCATCTCAAGCTTGTTCACCATAAGCCCACCGCTTTGTCTTGAAATAGCCAAACCACCTCTCAAGCTCTTTCCCCATGCTTATGGATATCTCAAGATGGATAGGCGTTGACTAATTTTTTTGTTCTTTTCTTTTATCTTTTTACACACGATGCATGATAGTGCAAACATCTAGTCCACGATGGAGTCCTAACTACGATGCAAGACAAGGAAATAAACATACTCTACTGTGTACAAGAGAAAACCTCCTTGAAGAGTAGATTGGCATTGTAGCTCGATCGCATGTGGTAGACTTCTAGAATTTTCAATTTGTTTCATGGTCCACCACCTTGGTCTCTTCACTTCTTCTTGGGAACCCAATAGGGTTTAGGCCTCCTCTCTCGGTCCACTACCACCTTGGGGACCCAAATCTTCTTGATTGTCCGCTTGTCATTTGGCGGTCCAAGCGACTTGGCTATCACCTTTTCATATTTGGCCCCAAAAAGCTTATAGTGCACATCTTCATAGAATAGGTTAGCGATAGGCATAATCGTAGGCTCGCTCGCCTTGGGACAGTCCTTGGAGCGATGTCCATCGCGGCAACACTTCTCACTATAATAGTCATATGCCATAAGCGGGACTATCCAAGCGGAGATCTCATCTTCGTTCCCAATGATGTTGATAGAGAAAGGATATGATCCTAGGCCTTGTGGTTGTGGTTGTTGACAAGGTTTCGGCTTAGGATTTCCTTTTGTATTTTCCTTCCTCTAGTAAGCCGCTCAAAAGCATCTATCACGGCCTCTCTCTCCTCCTTGAGCTTCGTGCATTCCTTCAAAATAGATGACTCAAGAGAAATACTCTCCATGGAGAGGGTTAGATTGTAATAATAGAAGCTTAATTTAAATGCTTACGAGAGTTTAGGAGAGAGTCAAGAACAAGAGCCTTTTAGGTGAGGACCAATGCTTTATGCTTCTCATTTAGCTCTACGTGCTTCTCCTGGAGAGACTCATAAGACTCACATAGAACACGATGAGAGTGATTTAGAGCATTGAGCTCACCCTCAAGCTCTCGAACTCAAAATACCGATATTTCATGCTCCTTGGTCACTACCTCAATCTTGTTTTTTTATGATGGTCCTGTTGACCTTCTCAAAGATGATGACTAGATCATCTATCACACTCGGTTTTATGGCTAAAACCGAGTGACCCTTTATGTATGCCCAGGAACAAGTTACATACATAAAGTAACTTCATTAATGGTAAATAGAACAATGTCTCGAATAACTAAACTATTACAAAAATAGACTAAGAGCGGCAACGAAAATAGCGGAAACGAAACGAAAGCGTCTTGGGCTCCACAGGCAGTTGACCGAATAGCTCGCCTAGACGTCGGCTCCAGAGTCTTCAATGTTCTCCCAATCTTCTCCCTCTACTGAGTAGCAATTATAAAGGCAAGGTTGAGTACGGGATGTACTTAGCAAGTGTGAGAAGTATATGACATGTGGCAAATATCAAGGAAACAGGTAATATAGGGTTTAATTGCATAAAAGCACACATTAGAGATACACACTTCCTATTAAGCACCTATTTACTAAATGAAAGACATCGCACCTATAAACAGTAGTATCAATAAGAGAACCAAATCACAGTCTCCCACTGTGATTCACCAAACCGAACAAATACCAATTTCAGCTAATCATGTGAGGGTCCATGCAACGCTCCTGACCGTGAGCACGGCTGTCATGACAGTTTCACACTCTGCAGAGGTTGTACAAATTTTTCCACGAGTACTGATTTCATCCCCTATTGCCAGGTCACTAAAAAGAATCTCCATTATGCCTGTGCCGTCACAGTCGCACACTTCCTTTGGTGTGAGGGCCAAGAGATCACTACAAGGTTTTTCCGTGACTTTCACCAGCTTGTACGTGCCCGCTAAGGTTTCACCCGTTGGGCACTAACCGAAAACCCGAGAGGCCCCCTCTTGTACCGAATGGTTCCCGGGTGTAACCCTCCCTTCCTCACACATCTCTCTCCATCGTTTGGCATGCACAGAACTGGTTTTCATCACTTACTACGTCAGGCCGTGCCCATTCTTGGCATCGTGGCTGTACAGGAACACATGGGTGGTCGCTCCATGAACCGGTCCTTAGATTTAGGAAGATAACTTACCAAGGGACAGTGCCACTAACCCTGCACACAGTCCTACACTAACCATATCGTCCAAATCATCACTATCCAAGTTACTATTAATCTCCCATTAATCCTTGTGAAACATGTATAATGATCCATTTAAATACACCCAACCTGACAGTAGCAAGTTAAGCATGTGATCTACCCAACAGTAAAGTAAACTAAGGCGATAAGGCATAATGTGGAAATTAGGGTATTGCTATCAATAGGTACGCAGTCAATTAAGCACAAGTATGCAAACTACAAGATAGATATTTTGAAATTTAGGCACAAGATGGTCAAGGACACTTGCCTTGCTGCTCTTGGGAGTAAAAGTCACCGTCTCGAACTCCTGCTGTTGGAAGTCTTCGACGAACTGTGGCTTCGAGAAGAAGTTGCCTATCGCACATGAACACAAACAATCAATCAATGTGACAAAACAGGACAAGATCAGTATGAGCATGTCGTGAATGTATAGGTTATTTCGATACAATCGTTTTGGTATATTATTTACTGAAATCGGAGTTACGGTGCAAAAGTTATAGCATTTATAAGGTTCAGGTACTAATCTCTATTTAATAATTAGATACTGAGGACCTATCTGTAATTTACAAAATTATTTGAGGATAAAAATGTCATTTCAGAAAAGTTCAGGGGTTTAAATGTAAAATTGTCATTAGGCAGGGACTAACTTATAATTAAAAATAAGTATAGGGGCTTTTCTGAAAAATTTTCATAATAAATTATTAATTATTAATTAATTATTATAATTAATTATTAAGTAACTATTATAATTAATTATTATTAAATAATTATTATAATTAATTTCCAGAAGGATAATATTATTAATTATATAATTATAGATTAATCTAAAATTAATTAACCTAATATCTAATTAATTTTAATTAATCGAGTGCTGATGTCATGCTGACGCAATAAAGATTTGATTATTTTTATTCGGAGAACTTGGTTTAATGTGGGCTCTTGATTTCAAATTGAATGGATCGAATAATTTAGATGACGTGGCTTAATCTAATGTGTTGGATTCGGATTTGATGGATGAGATTATTCGGGCGACGTGGCACATTTTGGACGCTTGGATCTAAATCAGGCGGCCGAGACTTGATGGATCTATTAAAGGGGGGCCGATCTAATCTGATCAATCGGACGGCCGAGGTTGATTGCTCTCGGGGCGGCGGCTGGCCGGCTCAGCCAGAGGGCCGACGACCTCTGGTGAGTTCGCCCGGGCTCACCGAGGCTCGGATCTTGACGGCGGTCGGCTTAAAACGATAAGGAGAGAGAGAGTAAGCTCACCGCGGGGTCGATCGGGGGCGAGGGTGGCCGGAGAGGTGTCGGCTCTGGGGTTCGGCGAAGTCGAGAAGGCGGTCCAGGCGGCGGCGCTCGACGGGAACAGGTCGGGAGAGGGCGGTGCAGTGCTAGGGAGGTCGGCGCGGGGTCGCGGAGGGTTGGGCGGCTTTGTACGGCGGCGCGACGGTGGGGGTTGCGGCGCTCGAGTTTTGGAGGAGAGATGGAGCCGGGCGACGCGGTATTTAAAGGGGGAAGGGGGCGGTCGAGTCAGGGGCGGCGTAGGGCTCAATCCCCGCGGAAATCGGGCTGGCGGTTGGAGGCGCGCACGGAGGAGGCGGCGCGGCGGTTGCGGAGGCGCGCGGCGCGCTGGAGGAGGGGGATGACGGGGCTGTCTCGCGCGCCAGATAGAGGAAGGAGAGGACGGGCGCGCTGGGCCGGCTGGGAATGGGCCGCGCGGGGGAGAGGGAGAGTGGGCTGGCGGGGAGGGAGGAGAGAGGGAGTGGGAGAGGGAGAGAGGCCTAGTAGAGTTGGGAATTTCCTGTTTCTTCTTTATTTCTTTCTTTCTATTTCTTTTAATTCTTTTCTTTATTTCCAAAAATTCTTGATTAATTATTTATTCACACAATATTTATTTAATTGATTTTCATTGACATGAAATGATATGGATGCAACCATAGCATTTTATTTGAAAAAAATTTTCATTGTAATCTAAATTGTAAAATGCATTTAAAATTTTGAAATTTTACTATTTTGGAATTGTTGAATTTTTAGGTTGTTAAAAACCTACCCCCCTTTAAAATGAATCTCGCCCTCGAGATTCGGAAGGATTTTAAAATAGATCGGGATATTCTGCTCTGAGCTCGTCTTCATGTTCCCAAGTAGCTTCATCCTCAGAATGGTGACTCCATTGAACTTTGCACATTTTTATAACTTTACTTCGAATCACACGTTCGGCAGTTTCTAAGATTTTGATAGGTCGTTCTTAATATGATAGATCACCACCTAGATCCAGTTCCTCAATCGGAAGCTGCTCTTCCGAAACTCTTAAGCACTTTTTCAGTTGTGACACGTGAAACACATTATGCACATCTGACAATTGTGGTGGTAATTCTAATTGATATGCAACTTCTCCTTTCCTGTCCAAAATTTTAAATGGTCCAATGTACCTCGGTGCTAACTTCACTTTAACTTTGAATCTGCGAAGGCCTCTTATTGGAGAAACCTTAAGATACACAAAGTCGCCAACCTCGAAAGTTAGATCTCTTCTTCTATTGTCCGCATAACTCTTCTGCCTTGATTGAGCAACTTTCAAATTTTCCCGTATAAGTTGCACTTGTTTTTCTGCCTCTTTTAGTATCTTTGGTCCGAACACTTGACTTTCTCCAGTCTTGTTCCAGAACAATGGTGTCTGACACTGTCGTCCATAGAGTGCTTCAAATGGTGACATCTGTATACTGCCTTGATAACTGTTGTTGTATGAGAATTCTGCATATGGAAGACTCTTGTCTCAGCTTTTACCGTACTTTAGAGCACAAGCACACAACATATCCTCCAATATCTGATTGGTCCTTTCTGTCTGTCCATCTGTTTGTGGATGATAGGCCGAGCTGAAATTTAACTTAGTATCCATGGACTCATGCAGCTTCTCTCAAAACTTCGAGGTGAACTGGGTGCCTCTATCGGATACTATTTTCTTTGGTACTTCATGCAAGCAAACAATCCTTGCCCTATACAGCTGTGCTAACTTTGCTCCAGTGTAGGTTGTTTTAACCAGAATAAAGTGAGCAACTTTAGTCAATCGATCCCAATTACCCATATAGAGTCATACCCGGCTTGAGTGCGAGGTAAATCGACTATAAAATCCATTCCGATTTCTTCCTACTTCTATTTTGAAATCTTTAATGGCTGCAGTAATCCGGCAAGCTTCTGATGTTCTGCCTTCACCCTCTGACAAGTATCACATAGTGCTACATACTCTGCAATATAGTTTTCAGATCTTGGTACATCTTAGTGCTACCTGGATGTATAGAATATGCTGAATCATGGGCCTCTCTTAGAATTAGATCACGGATCGGCTTCTGATTAGGTACACAAATCCTCTTGCCTAACTATAGAGTACCTCTGTTATGTAAAGTGAAATCATTTGTCTTATTTTCTTGTATGAGCTGCTTGATTTCACTGATCTTTTTATCCTCTAGTTGACCCTTCCGAATCTCATCTTCTAAGGTTGATTCAACCTCCATAGTAACTGTTTCTGCAGCATTGACTATCCCAAGGTTGAGTTTTTCTAATTCTTTACTCAATTCTTATGGTATCTCACTGGCTACTACCATATTACAGTGTCGCTTCTGACTTAATGCATCTGCAACTACATTAGCCTTTCCTGGATGATAATTGACTCCCACATCATAATCCTTGATCAACTCTAACCATCGACGTTGCCTTAGATTCAGATCTGTCTGTGTGAATATATACTTTAGACTTTTATGATCTGTGTATATTTCACACCGATGCCCAATAAGATAGTGCCTCCATATCTTCACTGTATACTCATACAATCCATATCTGGTTCTGAATGCAGTCTTAGGTATATCCGATTCTCTGATTTTCAGTTGATGATAGCCTGACCTCAGATCAATCTTCGAGAACACCGACGCTCCCTTTATCTGATCAAACAGATCCTCAATCCTTGGTAAAGGATACTTGTTCTTGATAGTAACCTCGTTCAAGGATCTATAATCCACACACATCCTTTGAGTTCCATCCTTCTTCTCCACAAAGAGTACTGGCGCTCCCCATGGCGATGAGCTAGGGCGAATGAATCCTTTTACTTGAAGCTGTGTGATTTGCTTCTTAAGCTCTACTAGTTCATTAACGGGCATCCTATATGGCCTCTTAGATATAGGCGCAGTTCCAGGCACTAGATCAATCAAGAATTCAATATCACGGTCAGGTGGCATACCTGGCAATTCCTCCGGAAACACATCTGGATAGTCACGAACAACTCGTATCTCCTCAATCATTCTGCCTTCCATCTGGTTGATCACACATGTTGGTCCCGCTGTTCTGGCTGCTACAAACTCAACTTTGGTCCCATCCTTACTGGTCAACTGTACTGTCCTTCTAGCACATTGAATCACTTCATCATACTTTCTCAACCAATCCATTCCAAAGATGATATCTATCCCCTTTGATTCCAGAATAATAAGGTTGGCTATGAATACTAGCCCCCTTATTTCCAAACTTACGTTTGGGCACAAGTGCCTACTCCTCATTTCTCCACCAGGAGAACTAACCAGCATAGCGCGAGTCATAAAAATTATAGGAATCCCAAACTTTGCAACAAAACTTGATGCTATGAATGAATGCGAAGCTCCAGAATCAAATAAAACAGTAGCAGATTTAGAGTTTGCAAGGAACGTACCCATCACAACTTCTGGAGCTTGCTGCGCTTCTTCACTGGTCACATGATTCACCCTGCCATAGATGTAGTTGGACTGGCCTTGATTATTTCCCTGATTGGGCTTCTGAGCATTTCTCACTGGTGGTGTAGCAGCATTGTTCGCACAGTAGTTAGCATAGTGTTCCGGCATACCACATTTGAAGCATGTCCCTCGAACATCGACTGCATTAGCTCCAGTAAGTGGCCTGTTATTGTTTTGCTAAGCTGGCACTGTAGGACGAGGTGCTGACTGATTCCAAGTACGAGGCATCTGAGGTGGATTGGGACGAGCTGACTGAAAGTTTGGCTTCTGCGCCTGCATCTGAAAGTTAGGGCATGGAGTTTGCATCTGTGACTTCCCAACATACAGAAAAAGGTACATCGGTCCCTGTGGTGGCATCATGCGAGGGCGAACATTGGCATTAGAAGACTGTCCATTGAATGACATCTTCCTCTTGCCCTCACGCTCAATCTCAGTCTTCTTATTCTCAAGAACAAGGGCTTTGTCAACCAGCTTCTGAAAGTTCATGTGATCATTGCTCATAAGCCGGTACTAGAGTTCATGGTTCAGGTCATCAAGAAACAGCTCCTGCTTCTTCTCATCTGTGTTCACATCCTCTGGAGCATACCTTGACAGTTGAGTGAACTTGTTGAGGTACTCACTCACTCACATTCCACCTTGCTTCAGATTCTGGAACTCCTTCTTCTTTAGTCAGATGGTCCCAGCTGGCACATGGTGATAGGGAAAGTTGGTCTTGAACTCATTCCTGGTGATACCTGCGGCATTAGCATGAGCACCGCAATAAGCATCCCACCAGTCTGCGGCAGCTCCAGTCAACTGATGTGCTGCGAAGAGAACCTTCTCATGGTCACGGCACTGCACTATGTCAAGCTTCTTCTCAATTGATTTGAGCTAGTCATCAGCTTCCAAGGGATCTTTGGCTTGAGAGAAAGTGGGTGGCAGAGTCCTCAAAAACTCGTCCAACTTGTACTGGCCCTGACCTTGTGGTGCTGCACCCTAATTCTGCTGCATATGATTGAGAGTTTGCATCATATTTTGCATCAGTTGAGTCTGCATGGCTAGGATCTGAGTAAATGGATCAACAAGTCCATCATTGTTGTTGTTGTTGCCATCTTGGTTGTTCGGGGGAACCTGGTTGTTATAATTCTGGTTCTGGTTCTGGTTCTGGTTGGAGAAACTTCCAGCTGTACTGCACCTAGTGTCAACCATCTGATTCGAGAGAGAGGGTAATTGAGACTGATGATCGATATAGATGAAGAGAAGATATAAAGAATCCCAACTATAGGCATCAAAGTGACACGGTACACAAGGAGTGACACGAAAGAAGGATTTATTCAACTGAGAAAAAGATGAGGCCATGAACAAGTGCCGAAGCATTTCATAGCTCACAACACACACTAACAAAGCCTACACAAGCACACTAACACAAAGCACACTCCTATGAATTAAACGATCCTAATCGAACCTAAGACTCCTAACAAGGGAATTTCCTATTACATCTTAAGGCAAAGGACTCTCTACTCCTAGTCCCGGATGAAGCGCTGAGGCGGCGGCACAACTGAAGGCTGAAAACTGGTAGTGGTGACTGGCGGCGAGGGACTTGGTGGTGGTGAAGAGTTGGTCCAGTGCTCGTCAGCCACACCAAGTGCTTTTTCAAGCCCCGCACGAAGATAGTCGATCTCATCCAAAGCAGCACGGCACTGTCGGCAGACCCTTAGCATCGTTTCATCCTTCTTCAGTTGAGCTGTGCTGGCGTTCGGATCTTCCTTCACGAATCTCAGAATCTTCGTCGAACCCGACGTTCTGCAAGGGAAGTGGCAAAACCTCGAGTGGTAGAGCTTGTGCCGGTACCGATGAGCCATGCTAGTAGTGGCAGCCCATATTACATCCACAACTGCTTCTTGTACACTGATCCTTGGGACTGGGCTGACGTGACTGTTGAATTCGTGGTTCTCGTCGTAGATCTTCAACTCAACCATCCACTCATCCCAATTTGGCATGGGGATGACTTGATGGCTGAAGGATAGCACTGTCTGTAGGCCAATCTTGTTCATCATTGCCTTGAGATCCTCGGTGGCTTGTCCTCCAAGCTCTCCATTGGTGTGGAATTTCCTGCACATGCGACGCCACAGTCCTTCCTCCTCTTCGGGCGTCCTTGGGGACGAAGATCGGATGTTCTCTTGCTCCTGTGGCTCCTCCTGTGGCGCTTCTTCTTGCGGCTCCTCCTCTTGTGGCTCTTTCTCCACTAGTTCTTCTTCCATTGGTTCCTCCTCTTCTGGTTCAGACTCTTCCGGTGCCACTGGAGGTGCTTGAGATGTGCCTTGCTTGTTGTGGACGTTCGGCTCGTGATGTTCTTCTTCCTCGGAGTCACTGAGGAAGGTTCTCCCTCGCATTGGCTGCACTTCGGGTCCATCTTCTACCTCAACGGGTGGTGGAACTGGCGTTGACCTTCTTGCAAACCTCCTCGCTATCGGTCCCAGTGGCCTTCCTTTCGGTCCTGTGGTTTTTCTTGCTGTGTACTTGGTTCTCGCCATCTAAAATTTTAGAGACACATAGATTAGAAAATAGATGGATTTAAGATAAGGAATAAATGAATATTTGCAAACACTTTTGGCAACTAGTTTTGAAACTGATTCTAGACGTCCATTCTACTCTAGGCTTGCGTTCTACGGTCAACCTCGCTCTGATACCACTTCTGTCACACTCGGTTTTATGGCTAAAACCGAATGACCCTTTATGTGTGCCCAGGAACAAGTTTCACACATAAAGTGACTTCATTAATGAAAAATAAAACAATGTCTCGAATAACTAAACTATTACAAAAATAGACTAAGAGTCTTATTGAATTACAAACCAAAACAGCGAAAATGAAACGAAAGCGTCTTGGGCTCCACAGGCAGTTGACCAAATAGCTCGCCTAGACGTCGGCTCCAGAGTCTTCAATGTTCTCCCAATCTTCTCCCTCTATTGAGCATCAATTATAAAGGCAAGATTGAGTACGGGATGTACTCAGCAAGTGTGGGAAGTATATGACATGTGGCAAATATCAAAGAAACAGGCAATATAGGGTTTAATTGCATAAAAGCACACATTAAAGACACACACTTCCTATTAAGCACCTATTTACTAAGTGAAAGACATCGCACCGATAAACAGTAGTATCAATAAGAGAATCAAATCACAGTTTCCCACTGTGATTCACCAAACCGAACCAATACCAATTTTCGCTAATCATGTGAGGGTCCATGCAACGCTCGTGACCGTGAGCACGGCTGTCATGACAGTTTCACACTCTGTAAGGGTTATACAAATTTCCCCACGAGTAGTGATTTCATCCCCTGTTGCCAGGTGACTAAAAAGAATCTCCATTATGCATGTGCCGTCGCACTCGCACACTTGCTTTGGTGTGAGGGCCAAGAGATCACTACAAGGCTCTTCCATGACTTCCGCCAGCTTGTACGTGCCCACTAAGGTTTCACCCGTCGGACACTAACTGAAAACCCGAGAGGCCCCCTTTTGTGCCGAATGGTTCCCGGGAGTAACCCTCCCTTCCCCACGCATCTCTCTCTAAACGGATCCAGGCGTAACCCGCTTTCCCCGCTCCACCATTTGGCACGCACAGAACTGGTTTTCATCACTTACTACGCCAGGCCGCGCCAATTCTTGGCATCGTGGCTGTTCGGGAACACATGGGTGGTCGCTCTACGAACCGGTCTTTAGATTTGAGAAGATAACTTACCAAGGGACAGTGCCAGTAACCCTGCACACAGTCCTACACTAACCACATCGCCCAAATCATCACTATCCAAGTTGCTATTAATCTCCCATTAATCCTCGTGAAGCATGTATAATGATCCATTTAAATACACCCAACCCGACAGTAGCAAGTTAAGCATGTGATCTACCCAACACTAAAGTAAACTAAGGCGACAAGACAAAATGTGGAAATTAGGGTATTGCTATTAACAGGTACGCAGTCAATTTAGTACAAGCATACAAATTACAAGATAGATATTTTGAAATTTAGGCACAAGATGGTCAAGGACACTTGCTTTGCTGCTATTGGAAGTAAAAGTCGACGGTCTCGAACTCCTGCTGTTAGAAGTGTTCGACGAACTGCGGCTCCGGGACGAAGTCCCCTATCGTACGAGAACACAAACAATCAATGAATGCGACAAAACAGAACAAGATCAGTATGAGCATGTCATGAATGCATAGGTTATTTTGACACAATCGTTTTGGTATATTATTTACTGAAATCGGAGTTACGGTGCAAAAGTTATAGCATTTATAATGTTCAGAGACTAATCTGTAATTAATAATTAAATACTGAGGACCTATCTGTAATTTACAAAATTATATGAGGATTAAAATGTAATTTTAGAAAGTTCAGGGGTTTAAATGTAAAATTGTCATTAGGCAGGGACTAACTTATAATTAAAAATAAGTATAGGGGCTTTTCTAAAAAATTGTCATAATAAATTATAAATTATTAATTAATTATTATAATTAATTATTAAATAATTATTATAATTAATTTCTAGATGGATAATATTATTAATTATATAATTATAGATTAATCTGAAATTAATTAACCTACTATCTAATTAATTTTAATTAATCCAGTGCTGATGTCATGCTGACGCAATAAAGATTTGATTATTTTTATTCGGAGAACTTGGTTTAATCTGGGCCCTTGATTTCAAATTAAACGGATCGGATAATTTAGATGACGTGGCTTAATCTGGTGCGTTGGATTCGGATTTGATGGATGAGATTATTCAGGCGACGTGGCACATTTTGGAGGCGGCCGAGACTGAT
>BCLF01000046.1:1680444-1723891 GCA_001602275.1 Zoysia japonica | reverse complement strand
GTGCCGACCTCCCCAGCACCGCACCGCCCCCGCCCGACCGGTTCTCGTCGAGTTTTGGAGGAGAGAGGGAGCCGAGCGACGCGGTATTTAAAGGGGGAAGGGGGCGGCCGAGTCGGGAGCGGCGTGGGGCTCAATCCTCGCGGAAATCAGGCTGGCGGTTGGCGGAGCGCGCGGAGGAGGCGGCGTGGCGGTTGCGAAGGCGCGCGACGCGCTGGAGGAGGGGGATGACGGGGCGGTCCAGTGGGCCAGAGAGAGGAAGGAGAGGAGGGGCGCGCTGGGCCGGCTGGGAATGGGCCGCGCGGGGGATAGGGAGAGTGGGCTGGCGGGGAGGGAGGAGAGAGGGAGTGGGAGTGGGTGAGAGGCCAAGTAGAGTTGGGAATTTCCTTTTTATTCTTTATTTCTTTCTTTCTATTTCTTTTAATTCTTTTCTTTATTTCCAAAAATTCTTGATTAATTATTTATTCACGCAATATTTATTTAATTGATTTTCATTGACATGAAATGATATGGATTCAACCTTAGCAATTTATTTGAAAAAAAATTTCATTCTAATCTAAATTGTGAAATGCATTTAAAATTTCAAAATTTTACTATTTTGGAATTGTTGAATTTTTAGGTTGTTACATCATCATTGCTTGGTGCATCATCATCATCATTGTCCTCCTCTTCTTCATCAAGATCACCATGTTCATCCATATAGTCCTCACAACTTTGGGCCATCAAACAAAGAGGTGGTGGTGGAAGCTCATTGGTGGAGCTTGTCATAGCAATACCCGCAAGCTTTTCTTCACTAGAAGAGGAGTCCGAATCGTCATCATCGGTGAGCCACTCACCAACAATGTAAGCCTTCTGTAGGGACTTCCTCTTCTGCTTGCTCTAGCTTCTCTTTGACGAAGAACTTCTTCTTGAACTTCCTATTGGGCTTGTGGGCTTGTGTTCTTCATCCTCACTTTCACTTGATGCTTCCTTCTTGCTCTCCTTCTTGGGCTTGAGACACTCCTTAGCGAAATAGCCTTTCTTGCCACAATTGAAGCACCCGGAGTTCCGCTTCGAGGATGAAGGTCTTCCCTTACGAAAAAGCTTCTTCATTAAGAGCGCAAGGTCCTCATGGTCGCTCTCATCATCCTCATCCTCCTCCATCTTCTTCTTCTTATTGTTTTTGCCATTAGGAGATTTTTCAACTTGAAGAGCAAGATTCTTAGCCAATTGAGTGTCGGTGGAGGTGCCCAACATATACCCCTCGTAGGCCATGAGCTTGCCAAGCATGACATCACGTGGTGAGAGTAGCCAAGTTGGCTTGGAAGAGACACGTGACAATGGCTTTGTAGCTTGATGGCAACAACCTTAAGAGCTTTCTCATGATCTCAACATCTTTAATTTTGCTCTTGGGGCCCAAAGCATAGATCTCCTCTACCACTACATGCAAACGAGTGTAAACATCGTTAGCTTTTTCATGTGGCAACATAGTGATAGAGTCATATGTGTTCTTAAGAACATAGTATTGTTCTTCCTTAGCCTCGGCGAAGCCCTCATGTATATTTTGCAATTGAGACCAAGTTTCATGGGCGGTGCAAGAAGCATTGATCCTAGAAAACACATTCTTAGAGATGTACCCAAAGATGGCATTCTTAGCCTTTGCATTAAAATTGATAAAGATAGGATCAAGTCTTTCATTCTCATTTGTAACATTTTGGGTCACTTACCACACTTTCTCATCGATCGACTTTAGAAGGCTTGCATGCGAGCCTTCTAATATGAGTAATCGTCCTCATCAAACACGGACGGATTCTCCATCCTGTTCGGCATCCTTACTCAAGGCAGTGATGCCTAAAAATGAGCACTTGGCTCTGATACCACTTGTAAAGATCAAGGACACCAAGAAAGGGGTTGAATCAGTGGATTTATAGACTAAATTCACTAGAATCTTAAACTATGAGACTTAATCAAAAGAAGAGCAATACTATGCAATTCTAGTAGGCCAAAGCCAAGACCCCTAACAAAGCTAGTGGAAAGTAAAGACAACAAGCAAGCACTAGCACGATAGCCACCAAGAGTAATCACAAAGCAACCTAGCAACTCCACTCAACAATATGAAATGCGGGAAGTAAAGAGAGAGAGTCAAGAGAATGTTCAGTGACTTTTTCCAAGGTCTCGAAATGTAGGCGCCTTCCTCTAATCCTCGATGAACCACTCTCATCAGAGTCTTGGTTCCTTCCGTCGTTCTCGAAACGATGCTCTCACAAGGGTACGCTTCACTCCTGGAGTAAAGACACCGACGCCCCAATTGTCACACACAATACCCAAGCCCCAGACCAAGCCTCCAAGGCTTGTGCAATCACTCTTGGTGTCCCTTTTGAGCGAGGGAGCCGAAACCTCACACAAAACATGGCATTGTCTTTCACAATCTTCTCGGAAGCTCGAACACCTACTCCTAGCTGCTCTAGGCTGCCAAGACCAAGAGTAATAGGCAAAGATCACACCTCTCACGCCCCACACAAGCTCTATAAGTGTATGAATGCTCTCTATCACTCTCCTACTAGCTAGCACCAAAGATTTCTAATCTTGTCTTGTGCTCTCTTGATGGTGTCCCTTGGCCTCTCACAAGTTTGCTTCAGCAATTCAGACCTCAGGCAGACGGTCAAACATCCCCCTCCACGGTTCAAATTGGCTCCAAGCCTAGAAACAACTGTTAGAACATGATGTCATAAAACTGTCTGCCTTTTCCAATCACCAGAAGTCACCGGACTGTCTGGTCTCTTGTCTTCTCGCAGACTAGGGAAACACCTTCTCGGGGAATACATTCCATATGACGTCGTACTGTCCGATGCATACCTTCAACGGACTGTTCAATGATCTTCTCTTTTGGACTTTGAGAGACACCTCTTCTAGACTTTAGCTTCTGACTCACAGGACTGTCCAGTCATTGCACCACCGGACTGTCTAGTGGCCTCTTCACCTCGACTCCAAAGAGCACCTCTCTCTAGACTGGCTCCTCCAGGGCTCATCGGACTGTTCGGTGACCTCACCGGATTGTCCAGTAATTGCAACTTCAGCTGAACTTGAGCCTCAGTCTTCAACTTCGCTTCCTCTGCCATCTTCATTGCTTTCTGAGGCAATTAAGGAGCATTCACACCCTTTAACACTTGTATGATAGGAGACAAATGACTTGACCCCCTTAATAGTACCGACGTTCCTATGGACTCTCTAGCTAGTCCTTAGCCTTGTCCTCCAACGCCCGAAACTCCTCTTCTTGGGATCGTCCTTTGTCATTCATCGAGGAAACCCACCATGTTGTAAAGATTAGAGGGGTGAAACCTACAATCACAACCGTTACCTATGGTGTTGATTTAATCACCAAAATCAATTCATACCTTTTAGGAGGTCATTAAGCTTACAACACATCGGACTATTACTCTATTCTAACTACAATTGAGTGACAGGACATGGATAAGTCAAGTTTTTATGTACACCATAAATTAGTCTCATGAGTATACACATGATCTAGTTAAAATATGATTTAAAACATAACTCCAAAGGCAACCAGGCACTACCGGGGTGATGCCTTCTTTACTTGGTTTAATAAGCCAAAGTGCACCATGTTAACATGCCCTACATCATACCCAAACTTAAAGGATTACAATGAACAGATAGGGTTGTCACCACCTTCTGCCTGCTTCTATAGACTGTGGGGTATACCTGCATTCAATGAAGGTGAGCTCGTTCCTAAACACGTCTTCCTTCCTTTGAGAATAGATTGCTACCTAATAACTTTATCATGGTTAGGAACATTGGAAAGAGTCAAGGGAAGCATAAAAAAAGACATGGAGATGCTCAAGAACAGCAAGACACGTTCAACCCTGGAGGAGATCCAATCCAACTTGGGTTCGAGTCAGAGTCGGACTCCAAGAGCAGCCTGCACTAAAACGGATCCTCCGGTCGCATACGAGCTCCGTTTTGGACATTCTAGATATGAGATAAGATTTCCAACGGATCTAATCCTGTGCAAAAATACTTCCTAGATCTTTGGGGATCGTTGAAACAATATGACTTCCAGAATCTGTCTGGGTGCTGTGACATCATCTTTTGGCTCTTGGGCCGTGTCTCTTTCCTAGGCCTATTAGTATTTGAGTTTCCTACTAAGGACGTCCTAACCTCTACATAAATAGTAGCCATCATCATTAAACTTAGATTTTTTCTTACTTTCATATGTTATCAAACAGTTTTATCGTTTGACGATTTGTTGGATTCCAACTTCGTGAGTTTAATTCAGATTTTGCAATTGAGTTGCGTTCTTCCTTGTTCTTGCTTGTGTTCTATGATTAGCAGGCTGGGATTAGCCTTCTTGGTGAGGTCAATCGTGTGTGAACAGTTGATAACCAGAGGAGAAGTAGTGTTGCGATTGTGGGGTTCGAATCATGTTGATTTGAGGCCGTATTGATTGTGTGTTGCATCTTCACCAAATCGAGAGTTACCACGACCTGACGGAAGATCGGAAACCACGTACACATCAAGTGGTTATCAGAGCTTCAGGTGTACCAGCAAGTTCACATCTATCTTTGTCAAATTTGCATTCATCCTATCGTCCACAGAAATGCTGCAAGACAAAAAAATAGTAGATAGCTAGGTGTTCCTCTGTCCAAGCCGTGTTTAGCTTTTGCATAATTTTATTTCAGAGTCTACAGTGTTGAATCTGGGTCCTTAGTTGTGTTTTAGTTGCTAGATTTTAAAATCTTTTTGCATCCTGTTGTTTTTTTCTTTATCGTTCATCATTTGCATCGTTCAATCTATTATCAGTGTTTATATCTATTATATTACATAAATTTTTTTCCCACTCATCCATCCCTTGTTTAAACCACTAACAGATCCCTAGCATCCAAATCGTCCATCCATAAGCTTCCGCCATAAAATCATCTACAAAATTCGCACCCAATTTCTAATCTGATACTTTTTTCAACCTTTACCAGATATCAAATACGGAAGCCCATCATTAAAATAGTCATAGCTTTTGTTTCTAGACTCCAAATTAGACATATAAATACTTTTTAGATATCTGCAAAAAATTTCTCAACCTTTGATGGCCCTAGTTCAATTATTTCAGATCAGAAGTTTCTGTTTTCGCACTCCAAAATTTCAAAACAAATTTAACAAAAATTCCAAAATTTCTCCAAGCCACATATATCATCATATTGATCTGAAACATGGTCATGTACCATATTTTATGCTTATGGTTCAGAAAAAAAATTAGACAAATAAAATAAAAATAATTTTTTTTGAAGGTCTAGAAGCCAGAAATTAATCTTTGCTGATTTTTCAAGTGCTGAATAGTTTGCTAATTTCTGGAGCCTTATTGTTTGTGTTGTTGCTACCCTTTGATATCTTCATTCGTATTCTTCTAACATCAGGATTTTTTATAAGATTGGGCTAGCAACTAGAACATAATACTTAGAACACTTATTCAATATTGCTATCTGTTATAGAATTGTGTTCCATTAATAAAATTTTAGCCCTCCAAGCTCCACATATTCATCTCTAATCAGCACTGTATTTGACCTTGCAATTGCTACACCACAGACTCTAAGTTTCTTCTGTCACTGGTTGCACCATCCTTTGTTTTGCTTTGGCAAGAACCTTGCAAGAGCTCGGTAAGGCTTTTTTTTTGGAATTTTCACCACCCATCCCACTGTAGCTGCATGAATAATATTTTGTGCTATCTATATGTTATTTTTCTAACTATGACATAAAGAAAAGGAGGTGAATACAATGTGAGTAGTATTTTGCAAAGAGTCCTTGATCATAATGATGCAACATTGAAAAAACACAATGAGTTTGTGGACAATATATTGGCAAGCCTTGAGAGATGTAATCCACCTCAGAGAGATGTCGCACATGATCAAAAGAGGCATGAGGTTCAGACCATTGCTACATCATCTCCTTCCACGAGTAATTATATTCTTTCATCTCTTCCTTTATATGATGCTTTAGACTCTATTAAATATATTGCTTGGGAAAGAGATGGATAATCTATTTGGACAATGCCGTATGTGTGAAAGGAGAAAACTTTTGAATGTTGCTAGTGCATTAGTTGATAGTGCTTTAACTTGGTGGCAATGTTTATATATGACTAAAAATTTCTTTGGACATGGAGTGATGCTAAAATTATAATGAGAGAAACTTTAGTTGATACATCTTCTGAACCTATGTCTAGTTGCGATGTACACCCTTTGGAGGAGGAGATTTCTAGTGTACCTCCTATTTCACGTAACATTTCGCAGGAAATTGAGATCAAACAAGAAGATGAACATGATATAAACGTAATAAAAGAAGAAATACACAATGTTCCATGGATAACCCAATATGAGATGGATCATAATACGACAAAAGGTATTGTTGAAAATGAGAAGAAACATATTGCACATCGATCTACAAAAGGTGGCAATATTTTAGTTGTGCTAAAATTTCTTGTTTATCCTACTTTTGTAAAGCAACCACTCGTATCACCTTTTATCTATTTATATTTGTCAATGTTTGATTTGCCCACTAGTTCTTTTGATAATTGTCACACCCGGTTTTAAGGCCAAAACCAAGTGACCCTTTATGTGTGCCCCGGAATCAAGTTTCACACATTAAGCGACTTCATTAATGGTAAATTAAACAATTTCTCAAATAAACTAAAATTAACCTATTACAAAAATGACTAAGAGTCTTATAAATTATTATAACCCAAAGCAGCGAAACACAATTTAAAACGTCTTAGGCTCCACAAGCAGTTGACCAAAGAGGTATCTCGCCTAGACTTCAGCTCCAGGGTCTTCAATGTTCTTCCAGACTTCTCCTTCTACTGAGCAGCATTTATAAAGGCAAGGTTGAGTACGGGATGTACTCAACAAGTGTGGTAAAGCATGACATGTAGCAATAAACAAGGTAAAGGCAACATAGGGTGTTTTTGCATAAAAGCACACAATAGAAACACACTTCCTATTAAAGCACCTATTTACTAAGTGATAAATATCGCACCTATAAACCAATATGTCTATAGCTTACCCAGCTGTATCACCAACATAATAACCAATCACAATCTCCCATAGTGATCCACTAACATCACCAAACCATCCCAATCCCACTAATCATGCGAGGGTCCATGCAACGCTCGTGACCGTGAGCACGACTGTCATGACAGTTTTAACTCTTAAGAGGTGGTACACATTCCCTATGGGAAGTGATTTCATCCCTTGTTTCTAGGTGAAGTAAAGAATCCCCATTACGCCTGTGCCGGCTCCGCACTCGCACACTTTCTTTGGTGTGAGAGCTAAGAGATCACTTCAAGGCTTTTCCACGGCTTCCTTTAGCTTGTACGTGCCTACTGAGGTCTCACCTATTAGAAATGAACCGTAACCTGAGAAAAGCCCCCTCTTGTGCCAGATGGTTCCCAGAAGTAACCCTCCCTTCCTCACACATCTCTCTCCAGGCGGATTCAGGCGTAACCCGTTTTCCTCGCTCCACCGTTTGGCACGCACAGAACTGGTCTCCACCACTTACTATGCCACGCCGCGCCCATTATTAGCTCGTGATTGTGTAAGGTTGCACATGCGTGGTCGCTCCATAAATTGGTCCTTAGATTTGGAAAGATAACATACCAAGAGACAGTGCCGATAACTCCGCACACAGCCCTACATCAACCTTTTCCCCTAAATCACTAATCTCTATGTTGCTATTAAAGAACACATTAATCCTCATGAAGCAAGTATGATAATAAATCAAGTTAATATCACCCATCTCAACAACAACAAGCATAATATAGAGTTTTTGTAAACTAGGGCGACAAGGCATAATAAAGAAAGACTAGATGAATTTCTAATAATAGGTGCGCATTTAATTTGACACAAGCATGCAATCTATAAGATAGAGTTTGTGTAAAGTATGCACAAATAGTCAAGGACACTTGCCTAGCTGCTCCTGGGAATAGTATTTGTCTGCTTCAAAGTCTTGCTGCTGGAAATCCTTGTATTGCGGGTCTGGGATGAAGCCGCCTAATGCACGAGAGCACAAAACAACCAATCAAATGTAACAAAACAAATCAAGATTAGTATGATTATGCCATGAATGCATAGGTTATTTCGATACCAACGTTTTGACATGTTCACAGCAATCGAAGTTACGATTTAAAAGTTATATCATTTATAAGGCTCAGGGGCTAATACGCAATTAATAATTAAGTTTTAAGGACCTATTTGAAATTTACAAAATTGATTAAGGACTAAAAAGTAATTACCAAAAAGTTTAGGGGCTAAAATGTAAATTGGTCGCATTACAGGGACAAAATTGTAATTAAATAAAAGCATAGGGGCTTTACTGTAAAATTGTCATAATTAATTATTATTATATTAATTATCAAATTATTATTATTATTAAATTAATTGTTAAATAATTATTAAAATTATTTTTTAGATTAATAATATTTTAAATTATTTAATTATCTTATTTATTAATTAACAGATTATTTTGAAATTAATTAACTTAATTTTTTAATTAATTTTAATTAATTGGATCTGTGGACCTCATGCTGATGCAGTAAAGAATTGGATTTATTTTTATTTGTAAATTAAGAATTAATCTAGGCCTTTGATTTCAAATTGAATGGATCTAACAAAGTCGGCGACGTGGCAGCCTATGGTGCGTTGGATTCGGATCGGATGGATGTGATTTTTTGGTTGACGTGGCATCAATCTAGGCCGTAGATTTTGGATCTAACAGCTGGTAATCAATCTAATAGGTGGATCTAATGGGATCCGTCTGATTTAGATCGGACGGCTCTGGGCAGCAATGCCTGGGAGGCTTGGCCGGCCGAGGTAGCCAAAGGCCGGCGCGGTGGCGCCATGGCCAGGGCTCGCCGGAGTTAATACGATTCGGCTCTCCGATGGCCGGATTGGGACGGGGCCGGGCTCAGAATGAAGAGAATGATGAGGGGAACTCACCCAGGGAGTCGTACGGGGTCAGGGACGGTCGGAGTTGGGGTCGCAAAAGCGGGGCTCTGGGTGGTTTCTTCGGCGGTGGCGTGCGGCTTCGAGAGATGGCAACGCTCGACGGGGACAGGCTGTGCGGGAGCAGTGCGGCACGGTGATCGACGACGCGAGTTTGGTGCGGGTTAGGGTAGCTCGGAACAGGGTGCGCGACGGTGAGGGGATGTGCTCGGGTTTTGGGATGAGAGAGAGCTCGGGGGCAGCGGCTTTTATCGGGAATTGAGTGCGGCCGAGTCGCGGGCTGTTGGGGTCGAGTCCCTGGAGATATCGGACGCTGGTGGCCGGTGCGCACGGGTATCGTTGGCGCGGTGGTTGGGCAGCTCCTGAAAAATCAGGTGGAGGTTGGGGATGACGAGCGCACCCCGCGTGTAAGCGAGAGGAGGGGTGATGTGGGGTGCGGCTGGGCCTGGGCGGGCTAGCAGGGGAATTGGGCCGCTGGTGTGAGGAGAAGAGAGGGAGAAAAGGGAGAGGGCCCAGGGAGGTGTTTGGGATATTCCTTTTTTCCTTTGTTTTTATTTCCTTAATTCTTTTCTTTGTTTCCTTTAATCTTGATTAATTATTTTCCAAGGCAATAAGTATTTAGATGATAATTAAATGCAATCACTTTATGTCTAAAACAGCTCGTTTTCTTGGCATGACATAGCTCAACGTCATCTTAATTGTTAAAGCCGTTGGATTAATGTCACTTTAAATCTGAGTCATTCAATTCTCCAGTCTCCAGCCTCCGTAGCCTCCAGAATCCTCTAGAATCTGTCGCACCATGTTGTGGCACTGGTTTCAACCATTGGGCCGAGCAAAAAACTTGCAGAGTCCATCCAGCAAAAAACTTGCGATCTACTACCCCATCCAGCCCTGCTCCCAGACCCACACAGGCATCCTCTCTCTCTCTCTCTCTCTCTCTCTCTCTCTTTCTCGGGCCGAGCAAAAAACTCGCTGAGCCCCGACCACGACCTCCGCGGCTTCGCCCCTCCGGCTGGATTCCCTCAAGGATTCGCAGATAATGTCAGGCGGCTGTAACCGTTACTAACTGATGGACCCTGCCTGCATATGCTTCTTTCAATCTGATGAGGTAGGGGTCCAAGCATTTATGCCGCACGGTATCATACTAATACTATAAACCGATCACTGTTACTATAGTTAGACTGTAGCCTAGAACAGTGCCAGCTCGATCTCCATCATTCGTCGTCGCGCGCCTGCGATCGCGGCCGTCGGTGCGCGCCCTTATCCGCTCCCCCGCTCGCTGCCCCTCTCCCACGGCCCAACCCATTCCCGTGCTCCAGCCTCCAGCTCCCTCGCGCCGCCGCTCTCGCTGTCGCTGTCGCTCGCTGTGGCTGCTCCCGCATTGCCTTCCCGCCGCGCTCCCTGCTGGGCTCTCTCCCTCTCTCTCTCTCTCGCCACGTTCGCCCCACGCCTTCTCTGTCGGTTCTGCCAGCCGCCTCCATCTCCCACCGTGCCAGCGCCATCATCGGGCCGAAGAACACGGTCTACTACGGCACCAGCTTCGTCGTCGACTTTTGCTTCCTCGGCTCTCTCTCTCTCTCTATGTGTGTGCACATGTGTGTGCGGATCCCTTCAACCGCCCCTGCACCCGCCTAGGGTTTCATATTTTCTGTGATATGTGCCTCTGGTAGATGGATTTGTTGGCAGATTGATGCAGTGTGTCCCGATTCAATCCTCAGATAAGACGGATTTAGGATGGGTTAGGGTTTCTGTATTATAGGATTTGGGGAGCCTTGATAGATTACCTTCGTTTTTAACATTAGTTACTTATGTTATGTCACCTGGGATAAGGTTTCTTTGTGCTACCTGCTAATTGATGGCTGGTAATCATACGTATACTCAAGTTACATTTCTCCGAATCGCGTGCTGAATGAAAGGGATGTTAGGATTACAGTTTCTGATGTAGTGCATGTTCATGTTGATTGTTTTTTAATTTCCTTTGATGCCTTTTCGTATTATTTTTTCTAAGCTTTGGATATATAATACTGTCGTATTGAAGTGCTCACCGCAATCTATTCTTACCTCTTACAGATCATGCAATCAACTGGATTTTTGGGATCAGCATTTTTGCTAGCTCAACTGATAGGGCTTGAGGGGCCCGATCCTTCGGTGAGGTGATAACTATCGATTTGGTGAAGTCGACCTTCACGATCCGACTACAAACGAATAGATCATGTGCGCCATAGCAATCGCAGAACCAACTCCGAATGGTTATTAACCTCGCTGGAACAACAAGATTAACCTAATCACCAAGATCAATTCCTGCAAGCAATCGAAGAACAAGCAAACTGAAATCTCTCGAATGTGAAGTTCTCCAAAGCTGTCTAACAAGTAGTCATTGGACACAATTGAAGATCAAAAAGTTTGCACAAGAGCTAAACTTTAACAAAAGAAAATCCAAGTGTTCCTGGTGGTAACTGGGACCTTTAAATAGGCTGGAGGATGGCCAGGGGTGCTAAGATCATCCTCAAACCTAGGACGCGCCCTAATTGGCTTCACTTGATACACGGGCCAACAGTCCAAGTTGGAGTGACGCAGCACCTTCTGTATAAAAATGACGATTGACACTGACTCTGATATGGTATAAAGGTTGGGCTGGATCCATTCGAATGCAGACTTCATGAGCAATGCAGAATGTACTTAAACACCCAAAATGGATTCTATACGAAGTCGTGGCTTCCATTGCAAGTTTGTACTTTTCTGCAGTCCAAATCGACCATGTGTAAATATTTTCATTGAAGTCCTCATCAGAAGGTATGATGTCCACATCATCCTCCCTCATTTAAATTAGAGTCGTCCTCGACTCAAGTTCAGATTGCAAAAACCACCAGTCCAACATGCCCTCCTGAAATCATGAAAGGTAGAGGCCATGGGAGTATGTATGTGATCTCATTATCCTCCCCCACTTGATTTGCAGTCGTCCTCGACTCAAGCACAGATTCAAAACCAGCATGCCACCGTGCCCTCTAGAAATCTCAAAAGGTGGAGGTCACAAGATACGTATGTCTTCGCATCATCCTCCCTTGCTTCATTTGAAGTTGTCCTCGACTCAAGTTCTGACTAGAGAACCGCCACTCCACTGTGCCCTCTAGAAATCATGAAAAGTGACGGCTACATGGGTATTCTAATACGGTCATGTGGTGCAGCAAAGACATATATGATCTCATCATTCTCCTCTTCTTTATAGCAAGCTATCCGCAGCTTGATCCAGTGGTCAGTAAAATTTTTTGTTGTCATATTGGTCATATTGGGACAAGTGATGAGCATTTAGCTAGGCCACAAGAACAACTTCCCTGTTTCATGAGCTACTCCTGTTGATAGATCACAAAAGTAGAGAAACTTTACAAGGCATTGTTAGTATTAGTGTATGCTATTGTTTGATCCTGTTTTTGCATTTCAAAAGGATATTTTAGATTAGAACATATGACTATGTTAGATACTAAAAAATCTCTAATGTCATCATATTTGCCAATAGCATGAAAATACAATAGCTAAAACATTGCAAACTGCAATTCTAAAATAATCTCTTCCCTAAATAATTCAGGTTACAAGGAACATCAAATTCAATATAACCTAAAGAAGTTGAAGAAGATTTGAGCTCCAACTTTGCCTCATTCAAATCAGCGCAATAAAAAGGCATATTCTCCACATGTGTGTACTCAAAAACAACATTTTTAACTCCATACACTATTTGTGTTTTTGGGATGAACAAAATTTGTTCACACAACTTGATACAATCATAGGACAAATATGAATTACGAAATAAAGCATAAGTCATTGGAGGCTCAGCTAAGCATTGCAAAATCCTAGTATGAACAGTGGGCAATTGCAATTCAGCAGAAGCAGCGTGAGTGTATTCAGATGTGGTGAGAGACTCCCAATGTGTATCATGTTTCTTACTCTCCATTGTAGTAGGCACCATACAAGCATTATTATCCATATCCTTCATTTCCTCAAGTATCTCAATGTCTCGTTCAGACTTCTGCTGACTCTCCTGCAATGTTAGGCATCGCACAAGAAACAGACGAGTGCTCTCTATCTAGTTGTGTTGTTTTAGTAACATATAAAGTATCACACAACTCTTCTTTATCACATTTCCTTTGTGACAAAGGCGCATCAGCAATACATTCCACAATTTTGTGATGGTGATTGTTTATGCTTGTATCTTTAGACGATAAAAGTTAATTTTCAGCATTAAAAGCAAGCAAATACAGGTTCGAGATTGAGTAGTAAGTTTTGGAGATGAGCAAAATTTGGATTTTAGAATTGAGACCATTCATAAAATTAGTCATTGTATCTTCTCAACATTCATCTAAGCCACCAAACATGACACAAACCATAAAGTCATGAAAGTATTCCTTAACAGTCATACTATCGTGCTTCAAGTTATCTAATTTGGCAAGCAAATGATCAGCATAATATGTTGAAATAAATACATCTATAAAATGACATTTGAAGTCTTTCCAAGATTCTGGAACTTCATGGTGCCCACAAAGATATTTCCATTCAAGCAAAGCATGTTCAGTAAAAAAATAGAGGCAATGTAAATCTTTTCTTTCTCAGAAAAGTCATGTTCATTAAATTCTTTTTTTCATTCAGCTCCCAATCAATGTACACATGATCAAATTTTCCAGCAAAAGAAGGTATTGACGAACTGATGACTTGCAAAATGTCATCATTTACCTCATGTTGAAGCATCTGCACATCTTATTGGGGGTGTAAACCGGTAGCTCGCTTTTTCTAGATTGTGCCTATCATGATTAGCAAACTGCAAAACAAACTGGCAAAGAAAGGTTGTGTCCAACTCGGTTTCCCTCAAGTCTGCTCAACCAAGTTCTTACATGTTCTTACCAAACCAGCAGGGGTGATTTGCAACCAACGATGTTAACCAGCGAAGATTGGTGGAGCGATTTTCAGGGACACAAACTCTATTTGCTGTAGAAATCTGTGCAGCTAGGACAGTTTCACTTTGTAGCAAGAGTTAGCACGATTAATTCAACAAATGAAATGTTGAATAACTGCTCAAAATATCTATATGGGTTGCTACTATAAGGAAAAAACGTAGCAAATGGTACACTAAGAAAAACGTGTCTTGATGCAAGCAACGGAAAGATTCTCACACCAAGTACTAGGACAATGCTAGTTGACTACGTAAGGCAGGAAACTACAAAGCAACAAATTCCTGCCCTAAATAGAATGCAACAACTAGTCTCAAATGATGAACGGATGTTTTTCAGAGAGCAGATGTCAGAGCACTTTTGTGATTGCGACGCGCTCAGGTGGATTTTTGTGGCAATGTTGGATCTATTGGAAAGATAACACTCTGACCTTTCGAGATTATGCTCAAACATTCCTAACAAAGAACGGATGAAAGAGATATGGATGTTTTCTTGCGCAACAAAATCTGTACCTAAATCTGTTATTTCCAATAAACTCGGACCTGAATTGATTTATTGGATTGCGCCCTGATTCTATAGGATTGTTTCCTGATTTTCTTTGATTGTTTCCTGATTCCGTGAGATCAAGATTTCCAGATTTATTTTTTATTCTTTCTTTCTCTTACAGATTGCATCCATATTTTTGCCATAGAAAAGATTGTGTTTCGAATATGGAATGTTGAATGAGATGATTATGGAAAGTAAATATATGGTTGAAACAGCAACTCTGAACGACGCAACGTAGCACAAACTCAATAAAGCAAAATCCTAAAAAGATGCAAAGACCAAAAGGTCTAGGACAACGGAAATGAATCAAGTATTTTTTTCTTGGCTTCTGTGTAGATAGTAGGAATATGAATGAAACTACAAATGAGAGGGGATAAATCTCACCGAACAACCTGGAAGTTGATACCACTTGATAGGACTTTGTAAGCTTCATGACATTTGAAGTCCCCTAAAAGGTATGAATTGATTTTGGTGATTGAATGAACAACCATTGGTAACGGTTGTGTTGTAGGTACCACTCCGCTAATTATACATTAACATGGTGGGCTTCCTCGGTGGATGACAAGAACGATCCCTAGAAGAAGAGTTCTCGGGCTTCGAAGGACCAAGGCTAAGGACTAGCTAGAGAGTCCATAGGAACGCCGGTACCATTAAGAGGGGTAAGGTCATTTGTTTCCTGTCATACAAGTGTTAGAGGGTGTGAATACTTGTTAGATCCTCAACTAAAGATGGCAGAGAAAGCGAAGTCGAAGACCGGCGCTCAAGAACCAGCTGAAGATTCAGTCACCGGACAGTCCGGTGATCTCTGGAGGAGCCAGTTGAGAGAGAGATGCTCTTTGGAGTCGAGGAGGATCAGTCACCGGACAGCCCGTCGGTGCAATGACCGAACAGTCCAATGAGGCAGAAGCTGAAGTCCAGAGAAGGTGTCTCTGAGGATTCAAAAGTGAAAGTCACCAGACAGTCCGGTGAAGATATGCACCGGATAGTCCGGTGTCCTATAGAATAGATTCCAGAGAGGGTGTTTCCTTGGCTGAGGAGGAAGAAGGGTCACCGGACAGTCCGGTGGTCCAGTCACCGGACAGTCCGGTGATTGCATAAAGCAGTCAGCTTTATGACATCACGTCCCAACGGTTATTTTTGGGCTTAGAGCCTATTTAAACCATAGAAGAGGACGTTTTTGTGTGTGCCCTTGATCAGAATTGTTGGAGCCAAGTTGTGAGAGGCCAAAGGACACCACCAAGAGAGCACATTGCAAGATTGGAGAATTTTGGTGCTAGTAGGAGAGTGATAGGGAGCATTCATACACTTCTAGTGCTTGTAGGGCTTGAGAGGAGTGATCTTTGCCAGTACTCTTGGTGATACATCACGGGTCCCGATCTTCATGACGTAAGATGATCACCAGATAACTAGTTTCAAAGAAGCCAAGATAACTTGTTGCAAGCAGCGATAACTAGTGCAACCTGAGAAATAAAACTCGAAGTCAACCAGTGTCTTTAACCGATAACCTGAATCGAGGATTCGCCCAACCGCACTCTCAAGGAACCAACCAACACAGCCTACAATCAATCGAGAAAACCTTGAAGGGAGCAGGAGCACCAATTGGGAGTGGATGAAGCTGCCGCCGCTGTAATCCCTCGAAGGAAATCACAAGAGCAAAGGGGTAGAGATCAATTCTCAAAGGTTTGATAGCACACAGGTGAACAAAGGGGTTCTGTATTTTGTTTATCAAAAGTCTCTTATTGCTATGAGGCAATGGGGTATTTATACTAGGAACAGTCCTCCTAGATAGGTGCAAACACGAAATGAAAAAAATAAGATAGACTATGTGAAAGGGCCTCCACGGAATGGCTCTGAGTTCTTCCCGCGTGGCTGTTGGTCTTCTGCGCAGTCTTCGGTGTTCTGTCAATAACTCCACCTTGGAAAGTCCAAAAGATGTGCTGTCAGTTGCGTTGGAAAATTAACTTGAGAAGCTTTCACACCATGTGCAGCACGCACCACAAAATAATGTAGAATGGTACAGTTTTGCATGGGAACTTGAACGTCTAGCAGACTGTTGACCTTCTGACCAGTCTTCAGTAAAACTGGTCGGCTGTCACAATGGAAATTCCAAACAGCTCGACTCTGGTGGCATTGAAAACTAGACTTAATAAGCTTTCTAAAATGTCCTCATGGACCTCTATAGCCTTTGGAAATCAAGAGTTATGGTATTTTCTTTTGAACTGTTCTGCTGGACTGGTCTAGTATGAGTGTGATCCTTCTCTGTAGTCATCTCTTTGTATGTTTCTGTCATCCTTCTTGGTGAACCTAAGCAATAGCAATGTACACAACTTAAGCAGTATATAATTCTCATTAATGTTAAAATGATTCTCACAAAGTAGCACGTTCACCTCTTGTTGTAGCTTCTTTGCTCGACTACGTGTAATCGGTCCATTAATGACTTGGGCTGGTGTCGATGTAGGTGAGACTTGAGTTGGTTTAGCTTGACTGGAGGTTGTAACATCTTTCTTGATAGCGTGGTCATATCATCCCCCCCTTGAAAAGGAGTCGTCCTCGACTCTGACGTGTCTTCACTTGTGAATGGTAAGAGGTCAGCAACATTGAAGGTGTTGCTCACGCCATAACTTGCTGGAAGATCTATCTTGTATGCATTATCATTGATCTTCTCGAGAACACGAAATGGACCATCTCCTCGTGGCAACAATTTTGATTTGCGCTGATGGGGAAAGCAATCCTTGCGCAAGTGTATCCACACCAATTCCCCGGGCTCGAGTAACACTTCGTTCCTATGCTTGTTCATACTTGAAGCCTTGCGTCTTGTCTCGAGTTGAATTACTTCCTTGGTCTTCTCATGTATCTTCTTTACAAATGCAGCACGCTTGGATGCTTCCACGTTGGTCCTCTCCTGCAATGGAAGGGGCAACAAATCTATCGGAGCAATAGGTTTGAAACCATATACAATTTCAAAAGGACATAAATTAGTGGTAGAGTGTACTGCCCTATTATAAGCAAACTCCATATGTGGCAAGCATTCCTCCCAAACTTCAAGTTCTTTTTCACCATTGTTCGTAGCAACATTGATAATGTTCGATTCACCACTTCAGTTTGTCCATCGGTTTGAGGGTGACAAGTGGTGGAGAATAGGAGCTTGGTTCCAAGTTTGGCCCATAATGTTTTCTAAGAATAGCTCACAAACATGACATCTCGATCAGACACAATTGTCCTGGGCATCCCATGTAGCCTCACAATTTCCCTGAAAAATAAATTAGCAATATGTGAAGCATCGTCGATCTTGTTGCAAGGGACAAAATGAGCCACCTTTGAAAATCTATCAATCACAACAAAAATAGAACCCTCTCCTTTCTGAGTTCTAGGTAATCCCAAAATAAAGTCTATGCTTATGTCTTCCCAAGGGATATTGGAAACAGGTAAAGGAGTATATAAGCCATGAGGGTTCAGTTTTGACTTAGCTTTGTGACAGGTGACCCATCGCTCCACAAATTGGATGACATCTCTCCTCATCTTGGGCCAATAGAAATGATCACCTAGCAGTTCGTAAGTTTTCTTTTGTCCAAAATGACCTGTTAGTCCACCTCCATGTGATTCCTGTAACAAAAGCAATCTAACCGAAGAATTTGGAACACAAAGCTTGTTAGCTCTAAATAGAAATCCATCATGTATGTGATATTTTTCCCAAACTTTTCCATCTTTACAATGATTATACGGTTCTGAAAATTCAGGATCATTATTATACATACCATTCAAACTTTCAAGACCCAAAACCTTTACCTTGAGTTGGTTCAACAACACACTCTTTCGAGACAAAGCATGGGCAACAACATTGTCTTTACCTTTCTTATATTTCACAATGTATGGAAATGTTTCGATGAACTCAACCCATTTGGCATGGCGACGGTTCAGCTTATCTTGACCTTTCACAAGTACTTCAAAGCTTCATGATCGGAATGAATAACAAACTCTTTTGGCCATAAATAGTGCTGTCAGGTTTCAAGCACACGCACCAAAGCATACAATTCTTTGTCATACACAGAATAATTCAATTGAGCACCTCCCAATTTTTCACTAAAATATGCTACTGGTTTTCCTTGTTGCATTAAAAACGCCTCCTATCCCAATTTCACTAGCATCACATTCTACTTCAAAAGTTTTAGTGAAATCAGGAAGAACAAGTACAGGTGCTTTAGTCAAACGTTTCTTTAATTCTTAAAAAGCATTTTCCTGTGAGTTTCCCCACTTAAAATCAAACCACTTCTTGGTCAATTCATTCAAAGGAGCAGCAATGGTACTAAAATCTCTCACTAAATTTCTATAAAAACCAGCAAGGCCAGGAAAACTTCTTACTTGACTTACATTCGTTGGAGCTGGCCAATCTTTGATGGCTTTCACCTTGGTTTCATCCACTTCGATTCCTTTTCCTGAAACAACAAAATCAAGAAACACAACGTGGTCTGTACAAAAACTGCACTTCTCAAGATTAGCAAATAATTTCTCCTTTCGAAGCTCATCCAAAACTTGACGAATGTGATTCACATGCTCATCAAAAGACTTGCTGTAAATTAAGATATAATCAAAGTAGACAACAATAAATTTTCCAATGAAAACTCTCAAGACATGGTTCATTAATCTCATGAAAGTACTAGGAGCATTAGTCAAACCAAATGGCATAACTAACCATTCATACAACCCAAATTTTGTTTTAAATGTAGTTTTCCATTCATCCCCCGTTTTCATTCTTATTTGATGGTAACCAATTAAATCAATTTTAGTAAAAATTATAGAACCACTCAATTCATCAAGCATGTCATCTAACCGTGAAATAGGATAACGATAGCGAGCAGTGATATTATTTATAGATCTACAGTCAACACACATCCTCCAAGAACCATCTTTCTTAGGTACTAAGATCACAGGAACAACACAAGGACTTAAGCTTTCACGAACAAAACCTTTGTCAAGAAGTTCTTGTACTTGCCTTTGTATCTCCTTGGTTTCTTCTGGATTGGTTCGGTATGGTGGACGGTTAGGGAGTGCAGCCCCTGGAATGAGATCAATTTGATGCTCAATTCCACGAATTGGAGGTAGTATGGCTGGTGTTTCTTTTGGAAAAACATCTTCATAGTCCTGTAAAAGATGAGACACAACACTTGGAAGAGAGGTGATATCGTTAGGTGAAATTAAAACGTCTTTGCTCACAAGTACAAAGAGCACTTGATCTGGGTTTTTTCTCACTTCTCTCAGTACAGATTTTGTGGCTAGCATAACTAGATGCTCTCCCTCTCCTCTTTTATTTTCTCTCAAATTTGGCTTGTGGCTCTCACTCACCGAGTTGTTGATGGCACTCATTTTCTTTTGCTCTGCTCCTCCTGTAATCACTGGACCAATTTCAGATTTCTTTTGTAAGTGCTCAGCCATGATTTGTTGAGGTGTCATAGGCTTGAGTACAAACTTCTTCCCTTTCAAATCTAGTGTGTACTGATTTGTTCTCCCACAATGCTGAGTATATCGATCATATTGCCAAGGTCTTCCAAGTAACATGTGACACACAGACATAGGTGCCACATCGCACTCAACGGTGTCAACATATTCATCAATCTTGAATGGAACTTTCACTTTATATCCAATCTTAATATCTCCCAAGTGAAATAAGCTTCAGGATCAGACCCTCCATCAAATTTTGGCATGGTAAAGCCTCTCCCCATGGTTGCCTCCTCTACGATGTCGGCGACCAAAATGATATTGAGAATGATTATCAGCATCCTCATCTTCAGATTCATCATTGTCATCATTTCTTCGACCTCGAGCTCTTCCTCTACCATGTGCAGCACCTTGGTTCCTCCTTTCTTGTTCTCTTGCTCTTCTAGCAGCAACTCTACCATCACTATCTCCTCCATCTTCACCATGGTAGCTTGCACCGTCATGAGGTTGGCGACGTCCTCTGATTTCAGCCATAAAGGCCTGAAGATCTTGTGTCAACCGATCTTGCTTATCTTCCAAGCTTTGATTCAGTTCATTGAATTGTGCCATAGTAACACAATCTTCTAACTCCACTCCACCCATCTTCCTGCAAGGTTAGCTAAATATGAACAATAGGTATTTGTGGAATATAAAAATTTGGTGGCTCTCACAACTCACCTCTCTTACCAACCGAAGCTCTTATGAATTCCTTGCTGCAGATTACAGAGAAACAAATGTGTGGTGGTAATAAGAGTGTGATGGAGAGGCGAATACAAGACCAGAGTACCGATTACGATGGATTTTTATGTAGAGCTTGGTGGGGAGTGATACGCAAGGAATGCAATCTGAATTCTAGTTGTTGTAAAGTTAAATTACAATCCAAACTAGAAGTTCCCTGCCTAGTGCTGATCACAAGATATGGGAAATATAAATCAATCACACACACACGAAAAGATATTTCAGAGTTGATGCAAACAAGGAGTATGATCGGATGCAAGTGTTGCAATCAGACCCAACCAAAATTTTGCACCAAACACAAATAGCAAACTGGTTGCTCAACTTGGCGTGACAAACTTTCAGCACTTGTGCACTTTAACTAACTGATCTTCAACTTTCTTCCTCAATTTTTCTCAACTCTCTTTTTTTTACACTTTTCTTTCTTTTTTTGACTCACTTTTTTTTATAGAACTTAACACAACAACCAGAGATAACACTAGCACACTTATGATAGAAGAAAAAAACACAACCAGTAGCTATAGTTTGATAGGATCAAAGTTAACGCGAAGGATGATATAGGCTATAGCTTTTTTTTTGTGTGTGGGGATTTTCAGATATATAAAAGAGGCTCAAAGGACACGCAAAGAAAAATGATCAGAAACTAAAACAAAGACTCTAATGGACTGAAACTTAACAAAACTCACTGAAATAACAGACTGAAACAAAGGGCTAAAGCAATTTTTTTAGGCTTTTTGGTGGATAGGACGACACAAATATATATGTAACTAAAGGTAAAGAATCCTACCGTGGTAACGAAAGCTCTGATGCCAGATGATACGTCATGGGGTCCCGATCTTCACGACATAGGATGATCACAAGATAACTAGCTTCAAAGAAGCCAAGATAACTTGCTGCAAGCAGCGATAACTGACGCAACCTGACAAATCAAACTTGAAGCCAACCACCGTCTTTAACCGAAAACCTGAATCGAGGATTCGCCCAACCACACTCTCATGGAACCAACCAACACAGCCTACAATCAATCGAGAAAACCTCAAAGGGAGCAGGAGTACCAATTGGGAGCGGATGAAGCCGCTGCTACTGTAATCCCGCAAAGGAAATAACAAGAGCAAAGGGGTAGAGATCAACTCTCAAAGGTTTGTTAGCACACAGCTGAACAAAGGGGTTCTATATTTTGTTTATCAAAAGTCTCTTATTGCTATGAGGCAATGGGGTATTTATACTAGGAACAGTCCTTCTAGATAGGTGTAAACATGAAATGAAAAAGATAAGATAGACTATGTGAAAGGGCCTCCATGAAATGGCTCTGAGTTGTTCCCGCGTGGCTGTTGGTCTTCTGCGCAGTCTTCGATGTTTTGTCGATAAATCCACCTTGGAAAGTCCAAAAGATGTGACGTCAGTTGCGTTGGAAAACTAACTTGAGAGGCTTTCACACCATGTGCAGCATGCACCACGAAATAATGTAGAATGGTACAGTTTTGCATGGGAACTTAAACATCTAGCAGACTGTTGACCCTTTGACCAGTCTTCACTAAAACTGGTCGGCTGTCACAATGGAAATTCCAAACAGCTCGGCTCTGGTGGCATTGAAAACTAGACTTAATAAGCTTTCCAAAATGTCCTCATGGACCTCAATAGCCTTTGGAAATCAAGAGTTGTGGTATTTTCTTTCGACCTGTGCTGCTGGACTGGTCTGGTTCGAGTGTGGCCCTTCTCTGTAGTCATCTCTTTGTATGTTCCTGTCATCCTTCTTGGTGAACCTAAGCAATAGCAATGTACACGACTTAGGCAGTATATAATTCTCATTAATGTTAAAATGATTCTCACAAAGTAGCACGTTCACCTCTTGTTGTAGCTTCTTTGCTTGACTACGTGTAATCGGTCTATTAATGACTTGGGCTGGTGTCGATGTAGGTGAGACTTGAGTTGGTTTAGCTTGATTTGGAGGTTGTAACATCTTGCTTGATAGCGTGGTCATATCACTTGGTGTGGGCAGCCTTGACCTGCTAGGAGTCGGTGATCGAGATTCTAAGGAGATGCGGAAGACGTCGCCAAGTTTGTACGCGGTTCTGGGTCCCCTGCTCGAAATGGACACCAAGAGGGAGCGCCCGAGCCTTGGAGGCTTGCGCTAGCGCTTGAGTATTGTGTGCGATAGCCAGACCGCCAGTGTCTTCACTCCGAGAGTGAAGCATACCCTTGTGAGCATCGTTCCTGGTACGACTGGAGGGACCGAGACTCCGACGGGAGTGGCCCAACGAGGATTAGGGGAAGGCGTCTACCTTCCAAGACCTCGGGGAAATCACTGAGCACTCTCTATCTCACTCTCTTTACTTACCGCATTTACTTACCGTTTGAGTAGTGTGATAGGTTGTTCTTTGATTCCTCTTGGTGGCTATCGTGCTAGTGCTTGCTTGTTGTTATTTTTTTTATCACTAGCATTGTTAGAAGTCTTAGCCTACTAGACTTGTTTAGGTTTGCTTCCATTGCGATCAAGTCTTGTAGTTTTAGTTCGTAGCGAAATTAGTGCTCTATGTTCACCGATTCAACCTCCCTTCTCGACGTCCTTGATCCTTACAGAATTGATAACTATCGATTTGGTAGAGATACGACACACAATCGATCCAACCTCAAATCAACACGATTCAAATCCCGCAATCGCAGCACCACTTCTCCTCTAGTTATCAACCGTGCACACACGATTGACCTCGCCAAGAAGGCTAATCTCAGCCTGCAAATTGAAGAACACAAGCAAAAACAAAGAAGAACACAATTCAATTGCAAAACCTATCTCCAATGATAGTGGGTATTGTTTATATAGAGGTTGGGACGTCCCGTAGGTGGAAACTCTAATACTATTGGACCTAGAAAAATACACGGCCCAAAGACCAAAAGATAGTGTCGCAGCACCAGGGCAGTTTCTGAATGTCATTTTGTTTCGGAAATTTCCAGAGATATAGGAAGTATTTTCACATGGGATTACATCCGTTGGAAAGTTTATCTCGTTAGCTTTCTATACATATCTAGAATGTCCAAAACAGAGCTCGTAAGAGACCGGGGCATCTGTTTTAGTGCAGGTTGCTCCTGTAGTCCGAGTCAGACTCGAACTCAAGTTGTTTGGATCTCCTCCAGGGTTGAACATGAGATGCTAATCTTAAACATCTCCAAGTCCTTCGTCATGCTTCCCTTGACCCTCTTCAATGTTCGTAATCATGATAAAGTTATTAGGTAGCAATCTATTCTCAATGGAAGGAAGACATGTGTTTAAGGATGAACTCACCTCTAATCTCAACTGTCGTGCGTGAGTTTCATCAATATAATTTGATGAGTCTTGTGTGTACCTAATAGAGTGATGTCCTCATCATCCTCCCCCTCTTGTTTGGAGTCGTCCTCGACTCAAGTTCATTGTCGGGACATCGACTCCACCATGTCCTGCAACTTGCTTGAAAAGGTGAAGGCCATGGAGGGAATTTGAATGCAATCACTTGATGGCTCAAAGATCCTTATAATCTCATCATTCTCCCCTTCTTGATGGAAAGTCGTCCTCGGCTTGCTCCATTGGGTATCATGATACTTCTGTAAATGGTTAGTAACAGGAGCATAAAAATAGTTAGAAAGATCACGAGATGCAAACAAGGCATCGTTGCACACTAAAGCATCATATGGAGTATTTTTATCATAAAAATCAGCAAGATACTTTTTGCCAAAATATATATTTGAAATAATCCGCATGATCAGCATCATTATCATTCTTATGAGAAGCTATAAAGTCTTGTCTTAAAAAGACTAGATAAACATGACATGGCATGATATTTTGTATTTTCATCATCTAGAATGTCATTTATTTTCATCATATAAGAGGACTTTAAATTCGAGCAAATATAAACTCTATGCACCATAAAGACATCTCTAGAATCATAATTGCCTATAACATAAAAATTGGCTCCAGTAAACAAAGGCAATTCAGGTTTCAAAAATATCATCCTTTCTACTGCAGCAAGGTCACAAAAGAATCATATTCAATATAACCCACAGTGTTTGGAGAAGACAACAATTTCATGTCATCATTTTCACAAGTCATGGGTGTGAAATGTTTAATTTCAGCACTTGTGAATGAATAAAAATTAGGAGTATCGAATTCTTTCACTTCTTGTTGCATAGAAAGAATAGAAATAACTACACACAACCTTTTCTTATCACAAGAACTGTGGGCAAGTCAAATATTGACAAAGATAAATGGATAAAAGGTGGTAATAGCGATTGCTTTACAAAAGTAGGATAGACAAGAAATTTTAGCGTAACAAAAATATTGTCACCTTTTGTAGATCGATGTTCAATAAGTTTCTTCCCATTTTCAGCAATACCTTTTGGCGTGTTATCATCAGTTTCATCTTGGGCTTTGCATGGAACATTGTGTATATCTTCTTTCTCTATGTATGTATCACTTTCATATTCTTGTTTGATCTCAATTTTCTGTAAAATGTTAGATGTAATAGGAGGTACAGTAGAAAGCTCCTCCTCCAAAGAGTGTTTATCACAACTAGACATAGATTTTAAAAATATATCAACAAAAATTTCTCTCATTCAAATTTTAGCATCACTCCATGTCCGAGGATATTTTTTTGTTATATATAAATATTGTCACAAAGTTAAAGCAAGATCAACTAATGCACGACCAACATTCAAAAGCTTTCTCCTTTCACTCATACGACATTGTCCAGATAGATCATCCATCTCTCTTTCTCAAGCAATATATTTAATAGAATCTAAAGCATCATATAACGAAAGAGATGAAAGAATATAATTACTCATGAAAGAAGAGGATGTAGCAATGGTCTGAACCTCATGCATCTTTTGATCATGTGCGACATCTCTCTGAGCTGGATTACATCTCTTAAAGCTTGCCGGCATATTGTTTCAAAACTCAATGTGTTTTTTACAGTTTGCATCGATATTATCAAGGACTCTTTGCAAAGGAGGGCTCACATTGTATTCACCTCCTTTTCTTCCTGCCATGGTTAGAAAAAAAGCATATGGACAGCACAAAGTATTATTCCTACAGCTACAGTGGGATGGGTGGTGAAAATTCTAGAAAAGGAAACGCCGTACCGAGCTCTTACAAGGTTCTTACAAAAGCAAAGCAAAGGATGGTGCAACTAGTGGCGGGAGAAACCAGAGAGTCGTAATTCCACAATTACAGATTCAAATACAACACTGATCTAAGGTGGATATGTGGAGCTTGGAAGGCTGAACTAATGATTAGTGAAACACAATTCTATAACAGATAGTAATACTGAATTAGTGTTCTAAGTATTATGTTCTAGTTGCTGGTCCAATCTTATAAAAAATTCAGATGTTACAAGAATATGAATGAAGATATCAAAGGGCAGTAACAACACAAATGATAAGGCTCCAAAAATCAGCAAATTGTTCAGCACTTGAAAAATCAGCAAAGGTTAATTTTCGACTTCTAGATCTTCAATTTTTTTATTTTTATTTTATTTTTCTGATATTTTTCCCTGAACCAGAAGCACAAAAGATGGTACGCAACCAAATTTCAGATCAATATGATGAAAGATGTGGCCTGGAGAAAATCTTGAATTTCTGTTAAATCTGTGCTGAAACTTCGGAGCACAAAAAACAGAAATTATTTATCTGAATTTGTTGAATCTTGGATCGTCAGAGAATGGAAAATTTTCTGTAGATATCTAAAAAGTAGTTATATGTCTATTTTGGAGTCCAGAAACGAAAGTTATGACTATTTTAATGATGGATCTCCGAACCAGATTTTTTTGAAAGACTGAAAACAGATTCGGATTTCAAATTGGATGCGAATTTTATGGACATTTTTGTGGATGATTGTGCAGCGGAAAAATATGGAGAGGTGGATCTGTGAAGGGTGGATCTGGTTGTGATCAAAATATGGGGGGGTGAGATAAATTTCAATGCAAAAAAAACAATTAACAGATGTGACACGATAACAGATCTGAACACGATGTGGATGAACGATGAAGAAAAACACCTGGATACAAAAAGATCACGAAATCCAGCAACCAAAATGCAAACTAAGGACACAAATTCAATACTACGGACTCTGAAGTAAAATTATGCAAAGGCTAAACACGGCTTGGACGTAGGAACACCTAACGATTTACTATTTTTTTTGTGTTGTGGCTTTTCTGTGGACGAGAGGATGAATGCAAATTAAACAAGAATAGATGTGAACCTGACGGTATACCTGAAGCTCTGATTACCACTTGATGTGTACGTGGTTCTTGATCTTCCATCAGCACGTAATAACTATCGATTTGGTGGAGATGTGACACACAATTGATCCAGCCTCAAATCAACACAATCTGAACCTCGCAATCGCAGCACCACTTCCCCTCTGGTTATCAACCGTGCACACACGATTGACCTTGTCAAAAAGGCTAATCCCAGCCTGCGAATCGAAGAACACAAGCAGGAACGAGGAAGAACGCAACTCAATTGCGAAATTTGAATTAAATAACGAAGTTGGAAAACCAACAAACAGTCAAATGATGAAACTGTTTGATAACAGCAGAAAACTAATCAAAACCTATCTCTAATGATGGCGGCGACTGTTATATAGAGGTTGGGACGTCCTTAGGGGGAAATCCAAATATTAATGGGCCTAGAAAAGATACACGACCCAAAGGCCAAGATAGTGTTGCAGCACCAGGGCAGTTTCTGGATGTCATCTTGTTTCGACGATTTTTGGAGATCTAGGAAGTATTTTCACATAGGATTAGATCCTTTGGAAAGCTTGTCTCCTTAGCTTTCCATACATATCTAGAACGTCCAAAACGGAGCTCGTATGAGACCGAGAAATCTGTTTTAGTGTAGGTTACTCCTGAAGTCTGAGTCAGACTCAAACCCGTGTTGTTTGGATCTCCTCCGGAGTTGAACGTGCGATGCTGATCTTGAGCATTTTCAAGTCCTTCTTCATGCTTCTCTTGACCCTCTCCAATGTTTCTAATCATGATAAAGTTATTAGGTAGCAATCTATTCTCAATGGAAGGAAGACATGTGTTTAGAAATGAGCTCACCTCTAATCTCAACTGTCGTGCGTAAGTTCCATTACTACTAATTTGAGGAGTCTTGTGTGTACCTAAAGGAGTGATGTCCTCATTAGTTTTCTTCTCTCAATAAGGTGTACTGAGAAGCAATTTACTTTCACAACCGGATCAAGAGACATATGAGGCATATGCACATGTGAATTTTCCCCTAAATATTTTCTACATCTTTGTTTTCAGTTTTTTCTTTACCTAAAATCAGGGGAATTATTATTTCTATTCAAGCATTAACTGGAGATTTGTTTATCGGGGTAAGTTTTCTTTCGTTGTTTAATAAATATTGGATTAATTTGATACATGCCATTACAATTTTGTGAAATTTGAAATATGCCATTCGGACCCACGTGTCATTCACTTGCAGGGCCCCATCTGTCATTGACACATGTTAGCATATTTCAAAGTTTGCAAAATTGTAATGGCATGAATCTAATTTGCCGTTTAATATTTCATCTAACTGATGTAATTATTTTTTGAGACTTTAGAGTAATGAAAACGCTCCATGAAGGATAATCGTTATCTTTTTTTGGGATGTCTCCTGAGTTTTGCACTTTTTACCTTGTAATCAATCATAAGCATCTGGGTGCTTCAGGTAATTTCCTATCACTCACAAATTCATGCAGATTTTCTCATTTGATTGTTCCTTGCCATCACATCTATTAACTCATTTTGATCTTGACAAATCTACACATCATCTATTCTGGATTCAGTTGTTGCATGTCATCTATTTTTTTATCAAACATTTCAGGATTGGCTATTGTATGCTGATTGTTAGATGTGGATCTATATGACCAATTATACCCGCTTAAGTTCTGATTTTTCTCTCCTAAATTGGCCACTGTATTCTGCTTGCAGGTTAGGTTGAAGAGACGCATACAAATGAGAAGAGGTTATGGCGAACCATGGACGAAGTTATGCACGTTGCCTGCATTTTTTGGTTTGTCCACTCATTCCTTTAAATTTGTTTTGTATTACTGTAAACTATCCTCCTTTATTATTTTGCTATGCATTTATATTCTAATAAAATCGAACTTGCCATATTTGCCTGTTATTTTGCTGAGTAGGTGACCTCTAAATTTTATATCCATTTGATTTGTAGGATTTATACATTTTGTATGCAAGATTTGTTCAAACTTACCCTGCTATTCTTTTATTGGAAATGTTTCCTATTGTTCTCTGTAGCTTCACTTTCAATGTGTGTTTCATATTCTTTGCCGGCTCCCACCTTTAATATAGGCTTCTTTTCAGGACTTTGACACATAGCTTACACCACCCATATCAGCTTTATCCAACTAACAAGGCATGCTACCATTCAGTTTTTGGGTACAGTGTCCTTTTATTTTAACCAAGTTATTTAACAATATGGATTTTCCTGAAGTACACCTCGGTTTCAATTTGGATTGCTTTGGTTATCTCTTGACCATTTCTGCGAATTTCAGATGCATAATCAAACGGCGGTGTTGGTACTTTAAAAAGCATGTAGGGGCAAATATCCTTGATGTGTGCTCTCAGCTACTTAACCTACTTCATATGTTTTGCAGTCACTTTTCCCTTTTTTGTGCAGAATTCCCTAATAATGATACATTGATCTCCCACCTCTTTTCTGCCTTCCCCTGTACTCAGATTGCTTTTGTTCCTTATGAGATCTGTTGTGCGTAGCATGTATTCAGCAAGCCATATTTTGTACTCTCTGTCACAATAAAAAATTAGTTGTCTCTGCTTTCAATTTACCAACGAAAGCCTTGCGCTATATGTACATATTTCAAGTCTGAACATTTGTTGCCCTGTTAATTATTTTCCTCATTTTACTTTTCCAGTAGCATTTTAACTGATAACTTCTTTGGTGTTGCTTAGTAAAATAGAGTTATATATATGGCTATCATGTTTAATGAAGGTTTCTTCTAGGAGCCTGCTACATTTGCAACTTCGGTTCCTTTCAATTTTTAATTTGCTACTTCCCTACCAAAGAAGAGGAAAGATGCATGGCAGGTCACTGGCAAATCTAGGTAGAATTTGCCATCCTTTTTCTCTGCTAATACATAAAGTATTTCTTCCTATTTCTATCGAAAACCACGTGCATGGTTTCATCCATGTTTCATGATTTTAGCATAGCTGCGTTATTGTAATTGATCATGTCCTAATATCCTTGGCTTTTACATAGTAGTTCATATAATGGATACTATATTTTGGGAATAACTTAATTTACTTAGTATTGTCTATTTTTACATTGTTTTGTTCGGTGGCCTTCTTTCTACTGTTTTATTTAAACACCCACTGCAAAATCATTTTCCTGATTTGTGGATGTTTGCAGGACTCTTTAAGAAAAAACACAATTACAATGCTGTGTGAAAATCAATTACTACTTTTAGTGCTCCTAATATTGATGTTGTGTCTGCTTCCTCCCAATTTGAAAAGTTTCTTCATTGTCCTGTCACAAAGATTTTTGAGGTAACGACATCCCTTCCCATTTACTACTCCAACTGATCTCTTAGCTTACCTGTAAACGCGGTTTCTTGCTTTTTAAACACCATGTCCTAGCTTATTACAAACTTGCAATGTCTCTATTGCCTCCAGAAGGACGTGATTTTTTTAGATACAAATTGTCAAGCTCACCGTTGTAAATATAGTCCTGAACTTGATATAACCGCTTTGTAACACGAATATTACCATCTTATATCAAACTATATGGCTGTATCTATTTTCTTGAAGTATAATTCCACATCTCTAGATGCATACCTATGTAGTATAGGTACTACCCGCGGCTTTGCTGCTTTGTTGTATTTTTACCCTCTCCGATTTACTGTAAATTTGTACTAGCCGAAGGCAAAAAAAAAGGAGTACGGAGTAGTATGCATATCAGAATGTACATGTAGCCGTGCATAAGGGAGCAACAGTTTGTGTGTTGCTTCAAGTTAAAAAACATGTTACTAGATCTCTATTTTTTCAGTTAAGAATGTAATTGAAATATCTACTCCGGTTTAAGAATCAACAGTATCGTTTTAAGAATCAAACCCATATTTCTCTTTTGATTCAGTATGTTTTTGGAGGATTTTTAGTCCATTCATGTAGTACTCTGTAGTGGTATCTTTGGAAACGGTTAGGAAAAGGCTACGTCATTAAGCGTAGACCCGTACTTGTCAGGCCCATTCTAGCTGGGCCTAGCTTTATGGCTTCCAATCTGTAGCCCAAATCATGACCTGATTTGATTTCTCTATAAAAACAAAAGAGTTTATTTTATTTTAAGGAAAAAGATATATAAAGTTAATTTTCTTCAACTTAAAAGGCAAAGCTTATAAAGTTGTAACTCAAGAGGCCGCTGTATATGCGATGGTTGTGCCAAACGTTCCCAAACAATTTGGTTGATCATTCTTGGTCATTCTCTTACACACTTCGCAATAATCTGTCAATTTTGTTGCGCCCTGCAATTGAAATTGAATTCGACAATGCATTAGAGATGAAGCTATGTTTCTGCAGTGTCCTCAGGAAAAGTTGGTTTTTCATTTCTCTTTTGTCTTTTGATAGGAACTCAATTTTTTGTCATCTTAACACAAATTGAAGTACTATTATTTCTATTTTTTTTCCTTGGATCTTTATTCAACTAGTCTTGAAGCCCGTGCTAACACTACAGTATATATTAAAATATATTATGTTTGGAACGGAGGAATAAAAAATAATAAGAAAAAAAAGTAGGAATGGACAAAACATAAAAATTGAAGAAGTAGTAAAATTTTAGGAATCTAAACAGATGAACGGAAAAATTAAGTTGATTCAAATGTAAGGATATAGACAAAGGATAAAAATATTAGTGCAACTAAATAAAATATTTAGAAGCTAAATTAGCATAAAATTATCTCTCTGACTCGCGTCTGTTTGTGCTGCCGCCTGCGGGAAGGAAGGATCCCGGTGAGATGGCCAAGCCGCCGAACCACACAGTGTAGCACCAATCGTACAAGTATAAAAAAACAGAGATTGCCAGAAGTAGCGCAGGGGCCGATGCCGGGGCGGCAGTCACAAGCGCGCGAGCTGAGGTTTCCTTGAATCAGATGGTTCGTGGTAGTTTTTCAACAGCTTTCTTGAATCTCTTATATTTGTTCGAGGTATTTGTGTTTTATTAACTAACAATGGTTCGTGCGGACTCAAGATCTGGGAGACTCAGAAAAGCTGATCCCTTAGATTTACAAGGGGTGTTTGTGGAGAGATTTTATCCATCAGATTTGTAAGAAGGGATAACTCTTCATGCATTTCCATGTGCACGTATCTAACCCATCTCTGTTGTGGATATTTTACCGTGTGTACTTAGAAAAGAAAAACTGTGCTTTTTAAGTAGTAGAGATGTTACCTCAGAATTAGTAAGTTCATTTTATTATTTTATATATTTTAATATTTCTAAATCCACGCATTGCTGAATTTAGTTTGATGTGGACTTTTACTATAATTAAAAATTTTAAATCAATATTTATCACCTCAATGAAAGATCAGACACTCAAATCTTATAAGAGAAAGAGACGAATTGAGCCGTCGAGGTCGAGCTTCGAGGTCTGCGAATGGGAGAGCTCGAGATCCACAGAAGAGGATGGAACTTGGCGCGACGGGCAGCTCCAATGGGCTATGGCCATGGCAGCGTTGGATTGGGCGGGGGCGGCTCCGACAAGTGATGACCATGGTGGCGGTGAATCCAATGGTGGTTGCTCAGGTCGGGGTAGCTCTAACGGCAGCCCCAGGGGCATGGCAACGGCCTTCTCCATCCTGCACGAGCAGAAGCAGCGAGAAGCAGGTCCAACCCCGCGTTGGCGTTTCGCTCGCTTTATGTACGATAGAATACACGATTCTCTAATATGCAGATGAGAAGCGGTGAGTTTGGGAAGAGAAGCGCTTCAGTTTGTGAAGAAGCGCCCCTCTAATCGAGGCCAAACAGGACCTATGTATTGACTCCTCTATCAAAAATTCAAAGTGGTAATTAAAGCGGCACAAGATAAATCTGACCAGAGACACGTTGGGCCTACAATTGTTTCCTTTCAGTCTGATCTCAGATCTGAAGGCGGAATGCAGAGACCAGATGGAAACTGGTTTGCAATTGTGAGTCGCTCATGTACTTGACTGAAAATGGGGAACGTGGCTCCTGCTTCAGCTCAATATTTTCATACCAGCAACAGTTTATCGCAGACGCCCTGGGATCGCCGTATCCACTGCAGCAAGGTTTGTGTTCTTCCACTGAATCCAATATGCCAAGGAAGCTGTGCCGTGCTCCCTGCAACGGACTGTAACTCGCATCACCAAGCAACACCTCCGACGCGTTGCTGAACTCAACGCATCTTAGAAACACGGCGGAGCCTTTGGCCAGCCTCTCAAACCTCTGGACGGCGGCACAGGCACAGGAAACCTCATCGTTGCCACAGGTAAGCGCTAGGAGGGCTCGAACGAATGACACGACGGCGTGAGCGACCCGTCTATGGAAGGGCGCCCGTTCCAGCCTCTCGCTGGCCGCCTCCTCTTCCAGCGCCTGCAGTTTCCACCGGTGCAGCGCCGCGTTGCACTCGTCGGCGGTGCGCCTGAGTTTCTGGCGCCAGCGCAGCAGAGACAAGTCGGTGGCCTGCCACTTGCTGGAGACGTCGAGTGCCGCCTCCATCTTGATGTGCGCCATCTCCAGCCTCTCGATGCCTTCCTATGTGCTCAGCCTCTCGTGCCTGCTGACGATGAAGGGGGAGGTCCGATTGACTACCTCGCCGACGACCAGGGAGGCATCAAGGACACGGAAAAGGTGAGCTCCAAACGTGGCATCCGGGTCGCTCGTCAAAGAAATTACTCGATGTGCTAATTGCCATGGATGAAAACGGTCTACCAACCATTTAATTAAGTTGACCATTCAAAAGCTAAGATGGGGCGGGGAAAAAGATAAGAAAAATTGTTAGAAATTTACGCATTTTTGTATACTTCAATTTCAAATGTCACAAAGTAAATCATGATATTACCGGATATAAGTGATACTGTGACAGCATAGCTCATGTTCATGTTTAATCTGCAAAAGAATATAATGAACACTATAAAAAATAAAAAATTCATAAACTAGTGAACAGTTACACTGATGTGTGCTTCTATAGAAAAACTTTACTATCCGTCTACCTGTTTTGTGTTAAAGTTCGACGATAAAATTTTTAGAAATGAGTACAAGCAATGGACGCTTGGATCCACGGATCAAGGCCTCAAGGCAACGCAACGTCCAGGGCCGTCAGGCTGGACCGCTGGAGTGGTTTAACCCCGGTGTGCGGCACTTGGTCCATAACAATAAGCGCTTTTTTAAAAGTTTTCAGCTTCTAATTCTCTGAATTCACTTTTAATTCTCTTGTAAAGTGATTCTGTGGTTGAAAGTGAGTCTCTAAAATAAACTCCAAAAATTAGAAAAGAGAATCACTTCATAGAATCAGGGGAAGTTACTTTTTTCAGCTCCCAACCACTTAGGTGGCGTTTGGTTCAGACTTTGTAATGGTATTGCAATAGTATTTCTATTACATTGGTATTGCAGAGGGAATGATTTAATACAGATTTTGTTTGGCTCACTATTTGTAATGTTGACACCCAAAATTGGCATCAGGAAAACCGAAAGGTCCAGTGTGCCAAACCGGAAGTTCCGGTTTCAGCAGCCTCACTATGGCAAAAAATGGCTATGTCCTCACCAGAGTGTCCAACATGTCACCGGATTATCCAACAAGCCTTCTCTGAAACCGATGCTTCGGCCACCGGAGTGTCCGGCCGTTTATCAGAGGGTACAAAATCAGAAGTTCCGATTTTGCGAACTGGAAGGTTCGGTTTTGCTGATTTGCACCTCTGAGGAAACCGAAAGTTCCGGTTTTGTATTCCGGAAGTTCCTCTTTTGCCTGTTTTTTAGAAAGTGTTTCAAATTTGATTTCTTGCTGATTTGTTGGAGTTTCTGGCTCTCCACGGGATAAGTCCACCCCCTATATAAAGAGAGGGCCACAGCTGATTGAGGGACAACAATCACATCTCCAATCGTACTTTTACATTTTTACCACTCAAACCCTAGTTCTCTCTTCCAACCTCCATATGCTGTTCATTCATGGGTCTCCACGACCAGAGATGACGTCCTAGGGCTTGTTGGCCAACCTAGGGCACGTCCGGCGATGCTCTCGCCCACACGGGTCCCTCTCGAGTGGGAGATTCGACGTCCTTTGCTAGTTTGCTCATAAACTAGCCATTTTTTGTCATAAAAGCATGTTGTTTACCCCTTTGCTGGTTTCCCGTAAACCTAGCCGCCTTTCATAGCGAAATCATGATACATACCCCTTTCCCAAACCAATCAGAGAAAACCGGAACTACAGGTTTTCCAAACCAGAAATTCTGGTTTTGGCAGTATTTGTGATCTGGTCTGTTGCGACCCACACGGCCTAGTGCTCTCTGTTCATTGACCCGATCTGAGCGTCAGCACACTTTTTGGTGACTCTGCATGGGACGTGATAGGACTTGAGGTGCCTGATCTTTTGGTGAGGTGATAACTATCGATTTGGTGGAATCGACCCTCACGACCCGACTACAAACAAACAGGTCGTATGCGCCTTAGAAATCGCAGGACCAATTCCGAATGGTTATTGACCGTGCTGGACAAAAAGATCAACCTGATCACGAAGATCAATTCCTTGCAAGCAATCGAAGAACAAGCAAGAACAAGATGTGGCAAACCAGGAATCTCTCACAATATGGGGTTCTCAAAGCTGTCTAACAGGTGGTCGTTGGACACAACTGAAGATCAGAAAGTTTGCATAAGAGTTAAACTATAACAAAAGAAAACCCCAGTCTTTTTGGTGGCGGCTGGGACCTTTAAATAGGGTGGAGGACGACTAGGGGGTCCTGGGGTCGTCCTCAAACCCTAGGACGCGCTCCTAATGGGCTCAACTTGATACACGGGCCATCGGCTCAAGTTGGGGTGATGCAGCACCTTCTGAATTAGAATGACAATTGCCGCTGACTCGGATGTGATACGAAGGTGAGGTTGGATCCATTCGAAAGTAGGCTTGATGAGCTTTCCAGAATGTATTTAAACACCCAAATTGGATTCCATATGAAGTCGTGGTTTTTGTTGCAAGTTTGTACTGTTTTGCAGTCCGAATCCTCCATGTGTGAATATTTTCATTGACGTCCTCATCAGAGGATATGATGTCCACATCATCCTTACCCACTTGAACTAGAGTCGTCCTCCACTCAAGTTCAGAATGTAAAAGTGTCACTCTAATATGCCCTCGTGAAATCATAAAGGGTGGAGTCCATGGAGGTATATATGTGACCTCATCAGGACGATTATTCGGTTTTGATCATAACAACCGAATTTTTCTAACCTAGCCTTTTCTCTAATTGATCCATCTTTGTAATTTGCCATCACCATTACATCTGGCTTCCTTAAGCTGATTGCATCTATTTGCTGTTGTTGTTATTCTTGTTGAGCAGGTTTTACTCATAAGAGACATGAACAAAGAAAGAAATCAAGGCCACCTTATTGTTGCGGTTTGATCAAGAAAAGAATAGAAGCAAACACATGATGGGCTATCCATATCGTCACAATGATCACAAGGTGCAATATGCAATTTCAGTACTTAATGCTCATTTTGATTGCATCGCAAATTCTCATATTAATCTTGCTAGATACCCTAGTGAGCATATTGCATCAACTATTAATTATGACTATGGTGGTCTTAACAATTTGAATCATCATTCTGAATATATGCATAGGCCCATTGTTCACGATGCATTTGCTTCAAGTTTAAATTATACTAGCAACATTCAATACACATATCCTCATGCATCGGCAATGGGGCAACCTCATATGCCGATGGGTAGTTTCAAGGTCAGGCCAATGTGATGGGTTCGGCTAAGTCTTATGAAACACCACATACCAATAATTTTATAAATATCCAATATTGTGTTTCTTCTTTTAATGCATCGGCACCATCTATGATAGATTCATATAATGTGCCGATACATGACACATGGCCATGCTAGTTCATTTAATTATTCTCAAGTGCCATATGATGCCTCGCATGTTACGAGAGTGGAGGTTACACCTATAAATTCAATGCTACACTCACATCTTAATGATCATAGTTTGGCTCCTTACATTGCTGAAAATTATAGCCGAATTAATGAAAGTTTAGCAAGCATTCACATACCTCCGCATGCTACACTTGCATATACTTTGCCCACTAATTCGGCTTTAGGTGCAAATAGTGATTTTAGCCGAACAAATGAAAATTCAGCAATACCTCCTGTTTCACCTTCGGGTCTTTGAATATCAAGGAGAAATTAGATGCAGATTTTGCAAAAATTCTCACAAGAATTAGAAGTCGTTCCAACAACAAGCCGATTGTTACTGAATTATCGGCTACAAGTGAGATTGAGAAAATAAACACAGCTACATATGAGGATATCAAATGTAAAAAGGTAGCTATGTTTAATTTTCCTAAAGAGGTTATATGTATGTCAAGTGACTATTCCATAAAGCATCTTCAACCCATAACCGAACAAGGTTTGGTTAATAAAGAGTATCAACAGGAGCATGGGAATAAAGATGAAAAGGAGACAAAGGCGTTGCCATACCACAGTTTGGCGGTTTCCAGAAATTCTGGAAAAACTGGAACTTCAAGTTTCATAAATCGGAACTTCCGGTTTTCACATATTCATATCAAGGTTCCAGCCTCTCCAACATATTTGGTAAGGTAAGCTTTATGAGTACTTTACCTAATGCCCCATAGATCATGAGTTTTCAATTGATACATCCATTAGCACTACCATGGCAAATAACTCTAATAGATCGATTGAGGGGGTAATTTACTTGTTAGCAACGAAGGGGCTTCACATAGTATCGGTCAATGCATTGTTAGAATTAGAAAGGCCGCTAACAGTAATACTTTGACATTCAAAATTTCAACCTCATCATTGCCAAAGTTGCTATCTACTTGGTTTGCTTGTGGTCACTCTAGAGTTAAAAGAATAAAATCAAAATCAACTGATGCTAGCATGGTACTTGATTCTAAATCATCCGGTAAAAGAAACACAAGTAAATGTATGGCCGAATGGATAGACGAGAAATCTGAACCATTTGTTTGCCTAGTCTTAAAGCCATCTCCTCAAAAGAATCGGCTAAAGAAAATGAAGCACACTTTTGATTTGACTTTGTGTGATGATCTGTTCGATAACTTGCTTGAAAACAATTTTATTAGGCTCATAGATCACAAAATTATATCATCACTGCAAGATGTAGGGAAGCGACCATATTGCAAGTGGCATAATTCTTTTGATCATAGTACTAAGAATAGTAATATGTTCTGTCAAAAAGTCCAATCGGCCATTGATGGAGAACGATTGAGTTTTGGAGAAATACAAGAGGATGACCAGTTGGCTCCAATTGGTCCTGATAGCAAAAAGTTACCAAATCGGTCACGGGCCGATTCACGTGAAAGTAACAAGTTGGTTCTTGGTAAAAAAGATTTAAAGCCCTCAATTGAAGGGAATATAGTTACTGATGAGATTCATGATGATATTGTTAAAAGTAATGATTTTACAAAGATATTAGAAGATCCATCATGTATTGGGGGCAACAAAAAAATTTTAAGCTTGCTCATGACCGATTACCTTCAAATTGGCTAGATTCAGCAAAGCTGAAAAAATCGAAACTTCCGGTTTGTCAAACCAGAACTTCTGGTTTTCGCAGAAACAATAAAATGAGCAAAAATCTAAGAATCGATTTAGAAAAGGTTGAAGGAGGTAAATGCCATGGTCAACCTGAGAGTTGAAAGCTAAAGCTTACGTTTGAGAAGCTTATGGCTAAGTATGTAAAAGAGAGAGATGCAAGGAGTACTTCTAAGCAAAATTACCCTAAGCTATCAAGAGTGCCTCCACAATACGAACACGAGGGTTCAAATCGGCAAAGGAAAAAAGTTTATTCAGGGGCTCCATATCTTCCTTTTACGCTGATTATACCAGTGCCATATGGATCGCCCACTATAGGTTTTCATCCTTATTCATTATGGGGGTGGCATGGTTCATGGATACAATCTCAATTCTATTCTAAGCAAAATATAAATGCAAGAAGGCAAACAACTGGAAGACAACCATGCACGAGAGACCGTTTCGATAAGAAGAATCGGTCAATGGCTCAAGAGAATGTAAAAGTGGTTCGGCAAGTTTATCGTAGCAAAAAGGATGGCCGTAAGGAAAAAAGTTTAGATCTGAATTTAGGTGCAGAAAAGCTGATTCATACTTTGAAAACTTTGATTTCTAGTGGCAAAGAGATGAAACAACCAAGTGTTGATATTCTTGATGCCAAATCTGAACCCAAAAAGATTAAAGTATCCAAGAGCAAGTTAGAATTGCCAATTATCGAGACAAAAGCACAACCGAGAGGTCCACTCGGTTTATCAAATTGGTAAAGAAAGAAGTTGAGAAAACTTAGTGCAGAAGAGTTAAAAGGGAAGGGCATGGCATGGGTTCCCAAACAGAGTTTACAAGAATGTGACAATAATGATGGTCAAGTGAGGGGTGCAAAGAAGATGGTGGGAAAGAAAAAGACTAAGAGACAATTAAGGTATGGGCCCGATCATCAAAATTATTTGTCATTTCTTCATCTTGATTCATTATCCATGCCACAAATGCATATGACTTGGAGCCATGTTTATATGTTTGTTCTCATCCTTCTTGGCTCTATTTTAATCCTTCGTCGAAATATTATTCATACTATGAAGGGTTGTTTCCAAATGGCCTTACAACTGCTTAAATTACTTTTAGTTGTGAAGACCAAAATAACTACATGTATGGCATTTGTATTATTTCTTGGAGTTTATTTTGGTCCTATGAGTCATATGAAGGATGGATCATAGTGCTCACATTGATGAATGACTAAATTCTAAATCTTCTATCGTGAATTTGGTGTTGTCAAGCATTTAGGCATATAATGATTGTAGCAATGTATTTGGCATGATGAGTATCCAATTACAATACTGGTGAAACTTCATTTTGAATTGTTAAATGACTGATACTCGAAATTGGCAATGTTGAAATCCTAAAAAACAGAAGTTTTGGTTTGGCAAACAGGAAGTTTCGGTTTTGACTGGGAAAGTGATAATTTGGCTATTTTTGTTCTAAAGTTGGATAGAGCTGAATCAAAGTACTGGAGAGTCTTTTTAGTCATTGCCCATGTGATTCTAGCCCAATATTTCAAAAGAAGTTTAAAATTCGGCATGTATGCATTTTTATGAATTATTAGGTTCTATTACCGAACTTTGAATAATTTAATGAGAGTGCTTAAGTGCAGAACAACATGGTTTTGACATGGTTAGAAGAGCATAAGACTTCTATAGCCAATGAGTTGTAACCAACCATCGTTGAGCTACTAGTAACTTTGACACTCGGGGTGCAAAAGGCACTAAGAGAGATGAAGGATAATTTTGATAATCCATGTAAGTCTTTGTTTCTAAAATTTCATTTCAAATGTCTGGTCTTGAATCACCTGAAGAACCAATACCTGAACTTGATAATGTTGCATCCAAAGAACCAATGATGTTGGGTTCTCACTTTCAAAAATTTTGGTCTTGGCAAAAAGTAATGATTCGGCTTTTAGTGTTTCAGAACTTGATGAAGCCGAAACAAGGACTTGTGGGTGATTCATGGAGACTCTTACTTAACGAAGACACTACAAAGTAAATTGTTGCCGACTACCAAGTATGCGGTGAGGTACCTAATTCCATTCGGCTAAAGGTATGAATATCATCTTCTAAATCAGTATAGCCAATGGTTTGTTTGGGTAAACTACCACTCTTGGATAATTTTGGGTACAAAGAATGTTTTTTTGGTATATAAACTTTACCAAAAAACAGGGGGCATATGTTGACAACCAAAATTGGCATCCAAGAAAACCGGAAGGTCCGGTGTGCCCAACCAGAAGTTTCGGTTTCAGCAGCCTCACTATGGCAAAAAATAGATAAGTCCTCACCGGAGTGTCCGGCATGACACCGAAGTATCTGACAAGCCTTCTCTGAAACCGATACTTCGGCCACCAGAGTGTCCGGCCATTTACCAGAGGGTACAAAACCGGAAGTTCGGTATGCCAAACAGAGAGTTCCTGTTTTGGTAGGTTCACCAGGAGCAAAATTGTCTACATCTACGATAACTCTGATTATTTCACATGTTTATTGTTTAGATATGGTTTCAGGTTACAAATGGGCATTTTAACCAATTTGCATAGAAGAAACCTAGAAGTGATTAAAAATGTAAGAAGCTGAAGGCCAATTTATGGTTTGAAAGCTCCAAGATGTAGCTCTCGTGAGGGCGATCGAAAAGGATATATGGATGATCTAATTTGGAGCCCGGATCAGAAAGTTACAAACATTTCAAAATGCACATAGCTGCAAAACCAGAAGTTCTGATTTTGCAAACCAGAAGGTCCGGTTTTGCTGATTTGCACCCCCCCCCCCCCCGAGGAAACCAAAAGTTTCAGCTTTGTATTCGGGAAGTTCTGGTTTTGCCTATTTTTTAGAAAGTGTTTCGAATTTGATTTCTTGCCGATTTGTTCGAGTTTTTGACTCTCCACAGGATAAGTCCACCCCCCCTCTATATAAAGAGATGGCCACGGCCGATTGAGGGACAACAATCACATCTTCAATCGTACTTTTACATTTTTACCTCTCAAATCCTAGTTCTCTCTTCCAACCTCCATACGCTGTTCATCCATAGGTCTCCACGACCAGAGATGACATCCTAGGGCATGCTGGCCAACCTAGGGCACATTTGGCGACGCTCGCGCCCACACGGGGTCCCCCTCGGGCGGGAGATTCGACAGCCTTTGCTAGTTTGCTCATAAACTAGCCGTTCTTCGTCATGAAAACACATTGTTTACCCCTTTGCTGGTTTGCCCATAAACTTAGCCGTCTTTCATAGCGAAATCGTGATGCATACCCCTTTCCCAAACTGATTAGAGAAAAGGAAGTTCTGGTTTTGGAAGTTTCTGTGATCTGGTCCGTTGCGACCCGCACGGCCTAATGCTCTCCGTGCGTTGACCCGATCCGAGCATCAACAGTAACAGAATCAAAACATACAATCCCTTCGCTTCCACGAGGCAGGCCACTGGTGGCGGCTTTGGTTGTGGTCTACGTCACTGGGGAACATGTGGTCGCAGATACTCACCTTGGCGTCACGCCCGACCGCCGCCACCATCCGCCCTGCCTCGATCGCTCCTCACCATGCCCTGGAGTGGCCACCACTCTGCCCCGCCTCATTCGCCCCTTGGCCCACCTTGGCACCTGCTGTTGTGCACCTCGGCCCGCCATGGCGTGGTTGACGCCTCCAACTTGGCGTGCCCCATGAGTGGTCGCCGCTGTCCACCTCAGCCGCCTCGCGGCTGCCTCTGTCCACACGTCGACTGCCCCTCGGCCTCGGCTCGCTACAATGCGGCCGCCGCCACTGTCCCCCTCGGCCTGCCCCGCGCGTGGCCGCCGCCGTCCACGTTGGCCGCCCCTCTGCCCGCCCCACTCATGGCTGCTGCCGTCCACATCAGCCGCCCCTCGGCTCACCACAGCTCGGCCGCCGCTGTCCATCCCTTCTCGCCACCGTGTGGCCAACATCGTTCATCTCGGCCGCCTCACAACCCTCCAGGCGTGGCCGCTGGATCCGAGGGGCCAGTGCTGCGATCCGAGGTCCGCTGACTCCTCAGTGTCGGCTTCGAGGGCAAGGGGATGGATGATCGGCAGGCATGGCCGCACAAGGTGGATGAGAGTGAAGCGGAGTCCAGAATCAATCTGAAACAGGTGGGGAAGGAGGGGAATCGCTTGTCAATACACCTGTATCGGATTACCTGGTTTTGGATTCCGGTGACCCTCCAACCAAACTAATGTAATGTATTAAAATGCAGATCTGATTCTGAATGCGTTACATTTACCTGAAACAAACACGTCCTTAGTTCATTTCAAAGAATCATTTCACATACAAGAATCATTTCTCCTGAAAAATAAAGTTTGACAAAAATTTTCTGACTACCTGAAAATTAGAAGCTGAGCTCTGGCCAAGGAACCCTAAGTTTCATTTTTCCGCTCCATTCCTAGAGGCCAGCGTGGTCGAAGACGAGACTGGCGTCCGCTCCGAGCGGCCTAGCAGTGTGGGCGCAAGGAATTCTGCAACTTGGGCGATCGAACGATCCGGACTGGAGCAGGCCCCGGCGGCATCACATACCAGGCTGGCCAGGCCCATACTTGTTGTTTTCAAGCTCGAGAGCAAAGGTGTGGCTTCGCATTGGTAGGCAGATGCACACAGGTCAAATCATAATTGTGATGATGAAAGTTGTTAGAAACTTGAACCGTACTTGCTCTATCAAGGATAAGCTGATTTCTGTTATATTATTCTAAACCTAGCTGCCTTGTCCGGGGATCTTCCGGTCCACATAGGGTGGAGGCTAACCTCCCTCCGCCCACCCCCTTTTGGGCCCCCAAATGGGCAAATTTCTTGTGTAGAATCCTGATTGCTCGTGGATTTGTACCCCAATTTTTCTTCTTTTCCACCTCCAGCTATAGAAATCCGCGTCATTCCCGAAGGCGACGGGGGAGGGCGGCGGCTCCGGCGCGCCGCGCCGCCGGACCATGGCGGGAGGCATAGGCGGCGTGGGGCAAACGGGAGAGGCGGCGGCGGCGGGAGAGGG
>BCLF01000046.1:1647575-1676073 GCA_001602275.1 Zoysia japonica | reverse complement strand
CCGCCGCGTCGTCCTTCAGTCCGAAGCCTGCAGCCTCGCGTCGCCAGCAGTCGCCGAGTCATCCAAGCCTCGTCGCCCGAGCCGTCCTGCGCGCCCGACACCAGTACTCTGGTTCTGGTTCTCTTCTCCGTTTTCCGCGTCATCTCCGTTCTCCAGATTTTCGTCCAATTTCCAGAGATCCCCGGTGAGATTAATTTCTCTCTCTTCAATTCCTTTTCCTTTCCGATTAATTGCTAATTTAATCTGCGATTAATTATTCTGCGATTAATCTAAATCCTTGTGGTCTCGATTGTCTACAATTTTCGGAGAACCCCGTTTGATCTCCGATTAATCCCGAAATTGCTCTGTTAATTTGTCTCATCGCAATTGTCGTGTAGGGTTGTTCCGGGAATGTTTTGCGCACGTTTTGCCGAATAGTTTCAATCTAGATTTAATTTTTGGTTTTATTTGTCGCGTAATTAGTGTCTAATCCCTCTGTTCGTGTTGTGATTAGCTGCTAATCCCGAGGAGGAGTTCCGCGAGCCAGCTCAGTTCGACGATTCGGATCTCGACTTCGATCCCGAGTTGCCAGGCAAGCCGCGTTCCTTGATCACTTTGTACCCAGTATTTTAAACTGCATGTTTTGTTTGCAACCTTAATTTGCATGCCAACTATTTTAAAATGTGCTAGCAATATTCCTAAGCCGTGCCTATTTACTGTTCCACAAATATGAACCCTAGGATTGCTTTAGAATATTTATTTTATTTTTATGCTTAGCCATGCTTAGTCGCATTTATTTTTATCTCACATCTATCACTATAAAATGGAATTTGTGTTAAATGCTTTTTCACCGTGCTTCAAATGTGTAAGTATTGCAAATAACTATACATAACTATTTAGCGAGGGCAGGTTGGAGTATGAGGAGCTGGGGGACTTTTGCGAAGTCCCTGTGGGCGTACCTGTTGCTGGTACAACGGGAAGATCCGGGCTGGGATCTTTCCGTGAGACTTATTGTTTGCGTTGAGGTTGGACATGGTGCCTGCCCCGACAATTAAGGACCGAGTCCTTTGAGCCTTGTACGCTCAGTTGACAACTATGGGCAGTTGGCTTGATCTTGAAGCTTACTGAGACTGGTTGTTTACCCGTGGGTTGGCGGTGTTGTGTTAGTGTGGTGTAGAGCTCTGAGTCCCCACATGAGATCGAGATACCCCACCTGATCAGTGGTACTCTTCACAGCTCCAGGACCCGATTGTGTAGGCTTTTGGGATCCCTATCTTGGAGGACGGATGACGCCAGTTAAAGCTTGTGGACGGGTCTTGTTTGTTCGTCGGGGCTACGACGGTTGTCCCCGATGACGCATCTCGTGGGTCCAGGTGCATAACCTCTGCAGAGTTTTAGTCGATGCGCATTGCCATGTCCTTTTAGAAGGACACCCCCCTGAGTTGTGCTCCTCGTTGAGTAGTTTTGCTTTTCTTCCTTCTCTCCTTTTTCAAAATATTTTGGACTCTGGCCTTTGAGCTGTGGCCGAGTGTGGAGTTTACATCGGCACTAAAATGAACCCTCGTCCGAGATAACGGAGATCTCTGCGGGGCAAGATAATAAAATTTGACAAGTTTGAAAATAAAGTTTTCTTGCATTCTTTAAAATAAAATAAAATGTTTTAAACTTGCATTTAGCACTTGAGCCATGCCTTTACCCTTGAAACCATTTGCATGCATACATTGTTGATAGGTAGTACGCGGTTTGCTGAGTATTCGTACTCACGGCTTTCTAATTTGTTATTTTCAGAGGATACTCTCAGCTTCGACTTCGACTATGTCTCTGATGGTCTGTGACGTCCGCTCCTGAGCTCAAGCTAGCCTGTGTGGAGGAGGTTCGCTTCTGCTGCCATGTTGATGTTTTCGCTGTCGCTCTTGTTGGATTCTCGATAGTGATATATCTGCTCTGAGATGTTTCCGGCCTGCGTGCCGATGGACCCCTTTGGAAGATTTTATTCTAATAATTTCACTTTGATCTGCTATTTTCTATTCTCGTTTCTTGTTAAATATTTCTGTTATGGTTTCTTGATTGATCACTTGTGATGTCGTGCTTGCCAAACTCCTGGGATTGGCAAAGTCACGGAAGATCGGATCTTATCGAAAGGTAAGGAAAATTCCAGTGGTTACATGTAGCTTACTGAGTTGCATTGAGGTTAAAAATGGCTTGCCATGCACAAATTGTTTAAGCACATCCTCCTTACGCCAGATTGGGACATTCCTTCACAGTTTTATATCATCTCTGGTATAAAATACTTCATCCTCCTTCCAACTTTCGATAAATAAGTATCATCCTTCAGACACTCTTGAAGGGAGGATGACTTTCTTTGAAATCCTTGAAGATACTTTAATGTATCTGTCGAAGGAGTCTGAGGCAATTTCTCGGTGGATGTGTGCGGGAGCTGAATAAGTTTGGCTCGGCAATTTCTCTTTGTCCTTGAGAGGTGGCTCGGCAATTTCTGTTGGGCCCTTGAGAGGTGGCTCGGCAGTTTCTGCTGGGGCCTTCAAAGGTGGCTCAGGCATTTCTGTTGGGGTCTTGTCAGAAGGTTGTACTGTTGAAATTGTAAGACCCTCGGAGGAAGGCTGGAGCATTGTACCTTCTTGCCCCTGAGGAGAAGTTGGCGGTGTCAAATCTGATCGGCCCTTGGGAGAAGATGGAGGTACGTCAACTGTATCCTTTGGAGAAGGTTGTTTGTTGGTTGCATCTTCTTCTCCCTTGGTGGGCTTTGGTGGGTTGTTCAGACGTGCTGGCTGCAAAAGTAGGTGGCCCATCACACAAAACGATATCACGTCTATGCCAAAGGATAAATTCATTTAATGCTTCTCCAGGCAATGTGATTTCCTCGAGCATACTGTGATCGAGTTCATAATCAATAGTCTTTGTTGATGACTCCGTTAACTTGTACTTTCACGTAGTCAGTCGAGATGGGACTACAGTGGAAGGTACGCCTCAGAATTGCAAGACCAATGGCAACCTCAACAGTCTTATTTTCGATCCTTCCAATAGGGACGTGAAGGCGACAAGGCGTGGGGTCCACAATATCATCTACAGGATATCTCTGTCCTGGCATGGAGGCTACACTACTTAAGTTACAACCCGATGTGAGCCTAATAGCTAGGTTCTCAGTTGGCACAGTCCCGAGTAGTCCTGTAGCTTGCTGTTCTGCTTAGAAACTTTTGATGCTCTTAAAACAACTGTGCAAAATTTTCTTTTAAGGAGGCCTTGACTTCCGCCTTAATTGTCTCTTCAAGAGTTTTCTTATACCTATCACGTTTTTTGTAGCACGCTGCATCCTGTGGGAACCCCTCTTTCTAAGTCATTCGTGACGAGATGGCTCTTACGCGTCCAGGGTGTTCTGGGTTGCCTAGTGCAGCAGTGAGCTGGTCCTTCTCCCTATCAGGCTTAAACTTTCCGGCCTTTTGTTCTACAGCAATCTCCATGATTTTCTTGCCCACTTCTTCCACTTGTGGACGTTTGTATATTATTTGTCCTTCTTCGATTGTTTCCAATCAAGCATAAACCCAGTTCCTGGTACGATCGTCACAACCTTCTAGCTGGTCAGGTCTCCCTGCCTTGGCAGCTTCCTCCCTTCTCTTTTCCCATTCAATCATTTTGCCGGCATGTCCACCGGATCCTAGATGATGGGGGTAAATATTTTTCTTCGCCAGTTCAACTTTAGCTGCACTCTGAGCTATTGCCTCGGGCGTGGTCTTTTGCCGAACAAATTCAATCCACTGGGCTTCCGTTATCTTCGGAAATTTACTTGGAAACAAATTTTTCTTCACAAACTTCGCATTTAACTCAGCTTTTCACCCACGGAACATCTTTGCCATAGAGGTCAATGTACTCTTCTTTGCAAGATATTTTGTGCCTTCAGGAAACTTAATCTTTGATGTCAACTTGATCCATAGAATGTTCTTAGTCTCGCCATCAAGCACCCTCCAGTCTGTAACTGTAATCGGGACGTTGTCTCTAACTATGAATCCGCAGGCCCAACGTTACTTTCGGCATGCATCCTGAGGACCAAGGGGAGCTCCAGTTGCACTCACTCGTGTTATGTAATAGATACCCTCTGGCATCTTATTTTTGCCTCGCTCCCCTCTTTTACGCTTAAGTCCATTCCCTGAGGCACCAGTTGATAGTGGGGTAGAGGGAGCTTGCTGGTGTTGTTCATTAGTGTGGATCGGTGTTTGACGAGCACGAACCTATGATGAAAATTTGACAAGGTTAATAGTTAGAGGTAAGATATGTAAAAAGAATTGTCAACTACTCGGGTCAGAGAAAACATACTTCTTCATTTGGATTATAATCCAGGTCAGGGCTCTGTGACCGTCTTCGAGTCTTACTCGGGACTGGAGAAGGATCATTCGGACTACTATAGGAGCACTTATTGCTGCTTCCGTTGTCCTTGTTGCCCTCAGAGTTGCCCGACTCCCATTCAAGCATTGGATCAACATTTGCCGCAGTATCAACTTGCGAGGTCGTCCCTTTTTCCATTGCACTGCTCAAGTACCATATTGTGAGTTTCTCATTGAAGCATTGGATCAACATGAAGTTCAGACGAAACGAAGTGCTATGTGATTAAAGTGCTAACCATTATAAATTTTTATTGATTAGTTATGGTTATGACTACATAATATTGATTTGTCATCAGCTCACAGATCAGCACATTAAAAGCAGGGATTAGCTCATCCAAGAAACTTAGATATTGTGCAACTAAAAATTTTAAAAATACACTCTCAATAAAAAAAGGTTCTGTACACAACAAAAAATGTTTAATCTGTAACCAGCTGGCACACCACCAGTAAATTAACTAAGCGAATGTGCAAAGCAAAAGAGAGGTTAGTTGTTATCTGAAATGAAATACCAAAAATTCTCTCGTTAAAACAGTAAATAGGCAGTTAAGCAAATTGAACGGAAGGGCCAGTAGCCTTCTATGAATGAGGGGCAGGAGCAATATAAATCAACTGGGCTTGTTTAACCAGTCCGATACGTTCAGCTAGCCCATGTTGCTGGGTTTATTTGGGCTGTTACTGCCTCACCCCTCAAAAAAAAAAAACTACAGTGAGGACCTGGCTGAAAGGTAATTTAGCACATGGATGCAAGTGGTACAACCACCATCAACCTTTATTAACAGGTAACTCTAATCAGGAATCTTGGCTCCCCTACAAAAGGTCAACCCCTACAATATCATCTCTACTCCAAGAGAGTCGTTGACAGTTCATGGGAACCAATGCCATTCACATGCATCATCTTTCTTAATTATACACCCAAATTATCTCCAAGATTAACTTGGGTATGCCGTTAATCAATCAGTTGACTTACATTCGGTGAACAGATAGCAATTCAAGTACAGATCAGATGTGTACATAAATAAATTTAGCACCGCCAGATCTACAATGATCAATGATCTCCAATATTGCATTGTTTTCTACAAAAAGAGAAGCTAGGCTATGCAATTGCAAATGGGCGCACTTCATCAATGAACACTTTTCGGTACAATGAAGCTAGGCTACAATGCTTTTCGGACGGTTAGCAAAACTAAATTATTAAACCAGTGTGGAAGCCATGAACACTTCATCTCTCTGGCTAACAAGCAACCAAAAAATGGAGGATGCCAACAATGTGCTAGTGCTGGTACTACTCTCTGGCTCTCTGCAAATGGGCGCGCACACACACAGAGCAAGGCATCCAGGGCGGGGACGACGACGGAGAGGAAAGCACGTATCAGGTTCGGCTAACGACAACGGCGGCGCTAGGGTCCGGCAACGACGACGATGGCCTGGGGACGGCCGACGATGATGGCAGCGCGGGTTTGGGCGACAATGACGGCGGCGCAGATTCGGGCGACGACGGCATGGGGACGGGCAACGGCAGTAGGAGCGCGGGGTCCGGCGACAACGACGTGCGGGGCGGCTGACGATGACGGCAACGCGGGTTCAGGCGATGGCGGCGACAACGACGACCTGTGTGGACGGCAGACGACGACGGCGGCGCAGGGTCAGTCGGACGGCGACACGGGGCGGCAGAGTGGGCGGCGGTCTAACGGCGCGCGTGGTGGATTCGATCTGGCCAGGACTTAGGGTTTCGAAGCGATGCCGGGTAATATTTATAGGTGGCCTTAGTGCAGGCAGTTCACCTTAGAAACTACGAGCACAAATACTTAGTGCAAGAGATGGATGTTACCAACCGCCTGCACTAAGGGATTAGTGCGGCGGTGGACATTACAACCGCCTGCACTAATAGATTAGTGCACGCAGTTCTCATTAAGAACCGCCTGCCCTAAGAACATAGTGCATGCGGTTGGTGTTAGCGACCGCCTGCACTAATAACTTAGTGTAGGCGGCCGTTTATATCCACCGCTTGTACCATCAATTTTTCAAATAAGCAAATATTTTTTTCACTCTGAATTTTTTCTTTTTTAATGTTGAAGCAGCATTTCTAAGTGTTCTATGAAAATTCCATTCTGTACAATTGCATGATATGTTTTAATCTGTTCAACTTTAATGTGTTCATGTACATTAGTAACCAATAGACAAAGTTTTGAGATGTGGATCCAAAGTAAATGAGATTGAAGCAAATTCATTATAAGTCTACAAAAATTGTGTGAAAAAAATATATATACATATATAGACAATAGTTCATTATATAAATAAAAAATTAGGTTACATAATCATATATAAGTATATTTAAAAAACTTTTACATGAAAATTTTACTAGTGCAAGCGGACCTCTTTAGGAACCGCCTGCACTAATTTAGTGCAGGCAGCTTTCATTAACAACCGCCTACAGTAATAGATTAGTGCACACGGTTCTTATTAATAGCCACCTGCACTATTAGTTTCTCAATTAAACAACTATTTTTTTCAGCTCTGAAATATTTTTCCATAAGAAGAACCGCCTGCACTAATGGTTTAGTGCACCTGGTTCTTATTAAGATCCGCCTGCACTATTAGTTTCTTAATTAAATTAAATGACATACTCGGAAAAAGTAACGAATCCAGGCGGTTCTCTTAAGCCTCCGCCGGTGTTAAATTTAGTACAGGTGGTTTTTTGTACTGGCTGCCTGTACTAAGGATTTTTTAATTTGTCTTTTTACTGCAACAAATATTTTTTCCCTCAAAATTCAACTGTACTTCTGAGTGTTTACTGCAAGATATATTATTTAATTAACTAAGTAGTGCTAACTGACAACAAAGATGTGAGGTGACATTTACCTCACAGCTAGTGGCTCGTAGGTCCGTCATGATTTTCTCGGCCTCAACAAGTGAGGAGTAATATAATACAAGTGAGAACCAAGAACCGTGGCGGTGATGTTGGAGGGGACCAAAAAGATGATCGAGGAGAATCCTGCATTGATGCTGGACGAGAAGACCAAGATGTTGAGGAGTAATACTAGTGAAAACCAAGAAGTACACTACTGCCACTGTCACTAGCCTTTCCCACTTTCAATTGTCCGAGCGCTACTACTTTTCTTGAGCTAGCTTTCGTTCTTCTATGAATGCAGAGGAGCTTAAAGCCCTTTCTGAGATTGAAGGTGACTTGAATATTCTCTGGTCTCAAATGGAGGATGCTTATCGCAAGAGCATGGAAGTCGCCAGCATGGAGAAGGGCACCAAAATGCAGGTACGTCGCGGCACCGAAGCAGAAAAGAAGGCAATGATCGAGGAGAATCCTGCATTCATGCTGGACGAGAAGACCAAGGTGCTGAGGCAGGCGTGCTTGAAGGACGACTTCAAGAGGAGGAGGCTCATGAAGATTCACGACGCATGCTCAGCAATGACTCAGCTCGCTGATGCTAATCAATGAATATCAGGCACTTTTAAGTTTGGTCGTAGGATTTATAGTGTAGTTGTAGTGTTAGCTATAGGCATGACCATAAGGCCAGGACTGTGAATTAACACTCATCGCAGCAGGACCAAAAACATGGCAGGATTGTTCAAAAGACACCTTTCATCCACAAGCAGGTTTATAATATTACGTAATTAACTTACATAAAGGTTCCATATCTAAAATAAATAAAGAGTACATTGCATTACACAGTTTTTCCTTTGCCATCAGTTCAGACATAGGGCATCACATTTTAATCAATGGTTCGTTCCACGAGCTTGATGTTTTCTGGATTTGTACAAAGCATCATCTCATCATATTTATTGTAGTCCTCAACATAGTCACTTATATTCTCCACTCCAATAATTCGTTGCTTTCCTGAAATAATAATGTGCTTTTTTCATTTGCAGGGTCAACTACGTAGAAAACCTGTGCAACACGATCAGCAAGTACCCACGGGTCATCCTTGTGACCAACATTATTTAGGTCCAGAAGTGTGAACCCGTAGTTGTCAACGTTCACTCCGTTCGGATGTTTGACCCATTTGCATAGGAATCTGCAGCATGTTGCCATAATCAAGTTCCCATATTTTTTCTATAAAACCATAGTATGTGTTTTTATTCCCTTGTGGGTCGAAAGCCTCAATCCGAATACCACATTGGGAAACACTCCTCTTATCTTTCTCTTTAGTGTAAAAGGTGTACCCTTTAATATCATACGTCTGCCATGAGGTAACTAAAGTTGAAGGCTCGGAGCCAAAATCTTCATTGTTTTCTCCTCTATTGTATCCCCCATATGGAATATTTTTATGTATTAACCGTGTGGCGAAACGATGCTTGTGCTCTTTCATTATCCATATATCTAATTGTTCTTGATATTCTCTTCGAAGATGATCCAGATGTTCCTCGATACTTGGCTCAACTATTGCGATTTGTTGTAATACACTAAAATGTGCATCTCGAACTGATTCGTAACCCTCATCAACGAAAGTTCTCATACCATTCTTCCTTTTCCAGACAACTTACCCTCATGCAGCGGTATAGATAAACCTATTTTTTCCCATCTTTTATGTAATCTGCACAACATTCAACCACTTCTTCTGTTGTGTAGCCCTCCATAATTGAACCCTTTGGATGAGCACGATTACGCACATAGCCCTTCAAAATTGATAAATACCTCTCATATGAAAACATATGATGCAAGTATAACGGTCCTAAATCCTTTATCTAATCCACTAGATGAATCATGAGATGTACTTGCATAACAAAAAAGGATGGAGGAAAGTACATCTCAAGCTGACCCATAGTCTCGACAATGTACATTTTCAGAAAATCCAGATCTTCAAGATTAAGCTCCTTTTGTGAAATTGCATTGAAGAAGTAGCACAGTCTTGTGATGACAACTTTAATATGCACTGGTTTGATTGACCTTATTACAATTGTACGGAACACCATCATCATAATATGACAGTCTTGAGAGTTGTAACCAAAGAGACAAGTCAGTCATCGAGACAAGTTTTCTGATGTTCGATGAGAAACCCGTCGGCACTTTAATACCATGCAAGCATCTGCAAAATGCCTTCTTCTCATCTGATGTCAGATTGTAGCTAGCCGAGGGAAGATAATGTTTTCCATTTGGCCTATCTTCGGGGTGAAGCTCAGACCTCAAATTCAGTTGTTGTAAGTCTCTACGAGATTTCAGGCCATCCTTGGTCTTCCTAGGCATGTCCAGTAAGGTTCCAATGATACTGTCAAACACATTTTTTTAACGTGCATCAAATTAATACTGTGGCAAACATCCAAATCCTTCCAGTAGGGTAGATACTTAAAAAAATTTGATTGCTTCTTGAACGATGTCCGTCTGTTGATGTGATTTTCTTTCTCTTTATCCCCCTGATGGTTCCCTTGCCAAATACAACAGTTATGTTTTTTACCATTTGAAAGACAAGTTTCCTAGTGTATGGTGTCGGAGCAGCATCTTTTTCAATGGTGTTGTCAGAATGTTTCTTCATCTTGCGGTATTTGTGATGCTTCGTTAAGAACCTTCGATGCCTCATGAACACTAACTTTCTAGATGATGGAAAGAGATGCAGTTCTATCTACACATACTACACATCCTTGCTTCCCTTTTGTTTGTCCAAATATGGTAAAGAGGCGGTAATCATGGATGGTAACCAATATAATAGCCCGTAGAGTGAAATACTCTCGTCGAAACTCATCCCACATTCGAACACCTTCATTCCATAACTTTGCCATATCCTCCATCAAAGGTTCCAGGAACACATCAATATCGATGCAAGTTTGTTTTGCACCTTGGATAAGAATGGACAGCATGAGGTACTTTCATTTGTGGCACAATCAGGTTGGAAGGTTGTACATCGTTAGAATAACAGGCCACGTACTTTGTACGGACCTGTTTTCACCAAATGTATTCATACCGTCCGTACTCAATCCAAACTTTATATTTCGAATCTTCTCAGCAAACTGTGGATAAAGAAGATCGAAATTCTTCCACTGAGTTGCATCAGCCTGGTGTCGAATCTTTCCCAGGTTCATCCTGCGCTTCTCAGCATGCCAATGCATGAGTTTCGCAATCTCTAGGATTTGAGAATAGACGCTTCAAGTGATCAATCACTGGAAGGTACTGTAACGACCGGGTTTTTCCTTACCTTTCGATAAGTCCCAATCTTTCGAGACCTTGCCAATCCGAGGAGGTTGGCACACACGAAATCACAAGCGATCAATCAAGAAACCATAACAGAAGTATTAAACAAGAAACGAGAATAGAAAATAACAAGTCAAAGCAAATTTATTAGAATAAAATCCTTCAAAAGGGTCCATCAGCACGCAGACCGAAAACACCTCAGAGCAGATAGATCACTATCGAGAATCCAACAAGAGCAGCAACAGAAGCATCAACAAGGCAGCAATAGCGAACCTCCTCCACACAGGCTAGCTTGAGTGCAGGAGTGGACTTCACTGTTCGTCGGAGACGTAGTCGAAGTCGAAGCTGAGAGTATCCTCTGAAAACAACAAATTAGAAAGCCGTGAGTACGAATACTCAACAAACCGCGTACTACCTAACAACAATGTATGCATGCAAATGGTTTTAAGGATACAGGCATGGCTCAAGTGCTAAATGCAAGTTTAAAACATTTTATTTTACTTTAAAGATGCAAGAAAGCTTTATTTTAAAACTGTCAAATTTTATTATCTTGCCCCGCAGGGATCTCTGTTATCTCGGACGGGGGTTCATTTTAAATGCCGGTGTAATCTCCACACTCGGCCACAGCTCAAAGGCCGGAATCCAAAACATTTTGAAATAGAAGAGGATGAAGAGAAACAAAACTACTCAACGAGGATCACAACTCTAGGGGGTGTCCTTCCAAAAGACGTGGCAATGCGCATCGACTAAAACTCTGCAGAGGTTATGCACCTGGACCCACGAGAAGCGTCATCGGAAACTACCGTCGTAGTCCTGACGAACACACAAGACCCGTCCACAAGCTTCAACTAGTGTCATCTGTCCTCCAGGATAGGGATCCCAAATGCCTACGCAATCGGGTCCTGGAGCTGTGAGGAGCCTACCACTGATCAGGTGGGGTATCTCGATCTCATGTGGGGAGTCATAGCTCTACACCACACTAACACAACACCGCCAACCCATGGGTAAACAACCAGTCTCGGCAAGCTTCAAGGTCAAGCCAACTACCCATACAGGGTAACGTGATGTGCATGGTTGTCAACTGAGCGTACAAGGCTCGAAGGACTCGGTCCTTAATTGTCGGGGCAGGCAGTATCTCCAACCTCAACGCCAACAATAAGTCTCACGAAAAGACACTAGGTACGTGACAATTAAAACCGGTAATTAAATCTAAATTGAAACTGCTAGGCTAAACGTGCGAAAACGTTTCCCGAGAAATCCTACACGACAATCGTGACGAGACAAATTAACGGGGCAATTTTGGGAAATGACTGAGATCAAAACGGAGTTCCCCAAAAATCGTAGACGATCAAGACCACAAGGATTAGATTAATCGCAGAACAATTAATTGCAACTAGATTAGCAATTAATCTAACAATTAATCGGAGAGGAAAAAGTAATTGAGAGAGATTTAATCCTCACCACAGCACTGGTTATCGGAGAATTGGAACAGAACGAAGCACGCAGCGCTTTGTCCAGAGGGCGCACGCGACTTGGAGCACGTCCAGCGGTTGACCGAGCCAGGAGATGCGCGGGAGCAGCTTCAGAACGATGCTCTGCTGTGACCGGTGGATCACGATGCATGACACACTGCTTTGCCTGGTGGATCGGAACGTGCGACGTGCTCTAGCAAACACGGCGACGCGCTGCATAGTAGGAGACGGGGATGAGGCGTAGGCTTCGATCCAGTGGGCCTTCGGCTGAGACGCGGTAGGATCCAGCGGATAATGACGTGAACCGGCAGAGATGAGAAAAATTCCACGGGGACAGCAGTGACGGTGATGCTTACCAGCACGCGAGGACACGGAGGCAGGCTGATGTTGAGGCGCTGGGTGCTGACGGGGGCGACGTCGCAGGCGACGGAATCAGGACAAAATCAACAGCACGCGCGGGCGGAGCGCGCACTCGCCACGTCGCAGGACGATGCGCGACTCTAGGCAGAGCTATCGAAGACCGCTGCAGACGCGCAGAGACCGATGAGGCAGGGCGCGGTTCCAAATGGATGAAGCGGCGTGCACTGCTGACAGTTCGAGGATTGAGACGAAGCAGAAAACCAAGGCGGCGCTCGCCCGACTCACTCGGGAAACTTGCGGTGTAAGAAAGAAATTGGGGAAAAATGAGATAGGGATTAGGGATAGGATTAGAGGGCTATTTATAGTGGAAAGGGATAAGAATGGGGATTAGGAATTAATTCAAAAATTAATTGAAAATCGTGAAATAATTAAGAAGGCTGAAGAAATTAATTAGTGGCTGAGAACATTAATTTCGGCCCCGACAAAAACTCCAAAATTATTTTGGCACCGGAACAATTTTGATAAAATGATTTCGAATTAGATGGAACAAAATTTGGGACAGATGATTATTGATCTGAACAGAAATTGGGATAACTCGCCGCTTTATTAATTCGAATTTCCGGGATGTTACAGACTCCCCCCTTACAGGATCTCGTCCTCGAGATCAAGAAGCGGACTCAAACAGATAGGGAAACTCTTTTCTCAGATCATCCTCCTTCTCCCAGGTAGCCTCTCGCTCAGTGTGGTTGCTCTACTGAACCTTGAGAAACTTGATCTTGGACCTCTGCGTTTCCTTGAACGGCTCATCAAGAATCTTCACCGGGTACTCCAGGTACTCGAGCGTGTCTTGAATATCCAAAGCATCAGGGACAACTTGCTCCTCTGGCACTCGAAGACACTTCTTCAAGTGAGAGACGTGGAACACCGGATGCACACCCGCAAGCTCAGATGGCAAGTCCAACCTGTAAGCAAGATCACCGATCTTCCTGAGAATCCGAAAAGGACCAAAAAATCTCGAAGCCAACTTCCATCAGACATGGAAGCGACGCGTGCCACGAAGAGGTGCACTCTCAAAACACAGATACGGTCCTCAAACCACGAAGCTCCCTGCTGATCCACACGGAAACCCAGTGCTATGCCTCTCTTCATCTTCTTCAAGATCGACTGAACTTCTCTATCATGCTCGTGCAAGAAACCCTGAGGAACAATCTCAACTCTCAAACTAGTCAGATCTGCAAGAATCTCCGATTGCCCAGACATCAAAGAAGAACAACAAGCCTTACGACTCAAAGCATCGGCTACCACATTGGCTTTACCCGGGTGATAGTTGATGCTAAGATCGTAATCCTTAATCAACTCAAGCCACCTCCTCTGCCTCATGTTCAGCTCTGCCTGGGTGAAGATATACTTGAGACTCTTGTGATCGGTGAAGATCTCACATCTGCTGTCAATCAGATAGTGCCGTCAAATCTTCAAAGCATAGACAGCAGCTGCCAACTCAAGATCATGCGTCGGATAGTTCAACTCATGCTTCTTCAACTGCCTCGAAGCATAGCAAACCACCTTCTTGTTCTGCATCAGCACACAACCCAAACCCTGACGAGAAGCATCACAAAAGATCTGAAAATCCTGATGAATATCCGGCAAGGTCAAAACAAGCGCAAAAGTCAACCTCATCTTCAGCTCCTGAAAACTCCTCTCACAAGCATCAGACCAGACAAACGGCACTCCCAACTGACTCAACTCTGTCATAGGCTTAGCAATTTTGGAGAAGTTCTCAATGAATCGGCGATAGTAACCTACCAATTCAAGAAAACTCCTCACCTCAGAGACTAACCTCGGAGACTTCCACTCCACAACAGCCTTGACCTTCTCGGGATCAACGGCAACTCCCTCAGCTGTGATAACATGACCCAGAAAAGCAACTTTCTCAAGCCAAAACTTGCACTTGCTGAACTTGGCATACAGCTGATGAGATTTCAACCTCCCAAGCACAACTCTCAGATGCTACTCATGCTCTTCCGCTGACTTAGAGTAGACAAGGATATCATCAATGAAAACCACCACGAACTTATCCAACTCAGCCATGAACACCTTGTTCATCATGTTCATGAAGTAGGCATTAGTGAGTCCAAAAGAAAGGATCAGGAACTCATAAGACCCATACCTCGTCACGAACAAAGTCTTCGGAATGTCGGAAGGACGAATCTTCATCTGGTGATACCCCGATCTCAAATCCATCGAGGAAAATAACTGCGCACCCTTCAACTGATCAAACAAATCATCGATCCTCGGCAAAGGATACTTGTTCTTTATTGTCACCTCATTCAAAGAACGGTAGTCAACACACATGCGCATTGACCCATCCTTCTTCTTCACAAACAGCACTGGGGCTCCTCACGGCGAAGCACTCGGCCGAATGAACCCTTTACTCAAGAGCTCATCGATGTGCTCTTTAAGCAAAGCAAGCTCATCGGAAGACATCCGATATGGCCGCTTGGCAATCGGCGCGGTACTAGGAAGAAGATTGATCACGAACTCAACATCTCGATCTGGAGGATGTCCCGGCAACTCATCGGGAAACATCTTTGGAAACTCGCGAATAACTGGAATCTGCTCCAAGGACAACTTCTGTAAGCTGCAAACTGAAGGTGGAACTCTAGACGCTCTAGGGGCACACACCACTTGAACACTGTGGTGGTTAACCAGAGACACAACCCTCTCAGCACAAGTGATGACTCCCTTGTGCCTCGCTAGCCAATCCATCCCAAGATGACATCAATGTCACGCGAGAGAACGACGATGAGATCGGCCTGAAAGACCACACTCTCAATCAAGATCCGAACACCTCTACACTCAACACGACTCTTGTAGACTCCAAGAGGTGAAGTGGTAAGTGTAGGTACAGCTAAGAGTGAGGTAGGGAGACTGTGTGTAGACGCAAATGCCGACGACACAAACAAAAAAGTAGGCCCCGAATCGAACAAAACCGTCGCTAAGTGAAAGTGAACTAGGAACTCATCAACGACGACGTCAGGTGCCTCCTAAGCCTCCTGCACCGAGATGTGGTTCAGGCGGCTGCGCGTGACGCTCGGCTGTACAGCACAACGGCCCGCTGAACGCACTCCTCGACCTCATGACTGGTACGATGGCCTAGCGGCAGTGACGAACTGAACACCACCTCCCCCAAGTCCCTGCAGCTGACGCCTCGGACACTGAAACGCCTTGTGACCCTCCTAGCCACACTCGAAACAGCGAACCGAGGGCTGACCCGCTGTCGGACGAAAGGAGGACTGCTGCTGCTGCTGAAAGGCACCTCTCTGGCTCTGAGAACTCTGCTGCTGGACTAAAGCTGGAGTAGGAATAGTGGATTGGGCGAAGGTGGGCTGTCCCGATCCCTGTTGGAAAGAACCACTGAAATGCTGACGCTGCGAAGCCTCACAATTGGGTCCCTGACCAAGAGCCCTCCTCTTAGCATCCCTAGACCGGTCGAGCTTCTGAAGTGACACCTCCAAGGCCAGGCATCTGTCAATCAGCTCACGAAGGCTCCTCTGAACACCACCATCCAGATACGGGAGCATCCCAAGACGTAGGCTCTTCCGGAAACAGTACATCTTGCGGCGTTGAGTCGAAACCTCCTCAGGTGCGAAGCGGCTGAGCTGAGTGAAGCGGTTGGCGTACTCAGTGACAGACATACCTCCCTGACGAAGGTTACGGAACTCCTCTGCCTTCGCCTCTATGGCTCCCTCAGAGATGTGGAAACCACGGAAGGCAGTGACGAAGTCGTCCCAAGTGAACTGCTCTGGGTCGTCGAGAGTGGCGTACAGAGTGTCCCACCAAGCACCAGCTGCACCTGTCAACTGGTGAGATGCCAGACGAACTGCCTCTCGGTCATCGCACTGAATCAGGTCCAGCTTCTTCTCAATATCTCTGAGCCAATCGTCAGCATCCAGAGGATCAACTGCACGGTCAAAAGTGGGTGGGCGCATGCTCAGGAACATTGCCATGCGAGAACTGGCTGGCTAGTGGTACGGTGCTGCGTCAGTAGCATGAGCACATCCATGAGGCTGCTGCTGTGACTGCTCGACAATCCGCTCAAGCAGAAGCGTCTGTCGGGCCATCACCTCCGCCAGGTTCGAAGCAGCTGGAAGCTCCTCACTAGGCGCGGCAACACCAGCAGGCTCAACTTCAGGGTCCATGGCAGCACCTCTGCCACGTCCTCCAGCCTGAGGAACGGGGCTCTAGCACGGCCACGCCCACGGCCACGCCCTCACCAACGTCAGGCGCGTCAGCCGCAGGTGGCACTAGTACACAGCCTCCAGCACCGCGACCATGACCTCTGGGGACAGCACCACGACCACGCCCAGCTGGTGGTGGTACCTCAGGGTCCTCCAGAGCGGCCTCCTCAAAACGAGCGTGAAGGCATCCAGACCTCCTCAGAGCCATCTGGTGCAGAAAAATATTTCTGATTAGAAAGATAGCATCAGCAAAAACAGAAATTACTGAAAAAGACAGAAGATCAACAGATCAGGACAAGAATAACTAAACTAGCACAACTCTAAGCAAACAAGACTTTCATCAAACAAACGACGAGATTTAAGAAAACAACTTTCACGATGAAGGTTTGTTAGCAGATTAGGAAATCTAAAAATAATTCTTAGTTACGTCCAGTGCTACGGTTTCGCTCCTACGGTCAAGTATGGCTCTGATACCACCTGTAACATCCCAGTCCCGGAATACGGCTCCAGACCCGCTCTCACGCCGTGCGGGTCCCACATCACAGAATAACTGCTTACGCTTTCGTCCTCGCTTCGCGTAAAAGGGTTAACCTGAGTTATTCCACATTCCACGACCGGGTATTTAAATTGGTCTCCACCCTCCTCAACTTTCAGGGTGGTACTAAACTCATACTAGCCACTATGGGCCTTTTTCTCACTTGGGCCGAGATATCACATTTTTCATGCCTGTATCCTTGAAACCATTTGCATGCATACATTGTTGTTAGGTAGTATGCGGTTTGCTAACTATTCGTACTCACGGCTTTCTAATTTGTTGTTTTCAGAGGATACTCTCAGCTTCGACTTTGACTACGTCTCCGATGAACCGTGAAGTCCGCTCCTGTGCTCAAGCTAGCCTGTGTGGAGGAGGTTCGCTACTGCTGCCTTGTTGATGCTTCCGTTGCTGCTCTTGTTGGATTCTCGATAGTGATCTATCTGCTCTGAGATGTTTTCGGCCTGCGTGCCGATGGACCCCTTTGGAGAATTTTATTCCAATAAATTTGCTTTGACTTGTTATTTTCTATTCTCGTTTCTTGTTTAATACTTCTGTTATGGTTTCTTGATTGATCGCTTGTGATGTCGTGCGTGCAACCTCCTGGGATTGGCAAGGTCACGAAAGATCAGAACTTATCGAAAGGTAAGCAAAAACCCGATCGTTATTGGTATCAGAGCTGACTCTCACGGTTTCTCGGGTGTGTACGTGCCAGGGGCGCGGGTACGGTGTGCATGGCGCGTGGGCCCAGCGTGAACACGGCATGACACGTATACCGGCACTGGGCGTACAGACGTGGCTAAGAGAGGAGATCCTGGATACATCTGTCCCGAAAGAGTAAATTGGTCCACTCCTCAAGGAGGACGTTGAGTCTTAAAGGCCCACAGTGGCTAGTATGAGTTTAGTACCACCTTGGAAGTTGAGGAGGGTGGAGACCAATTTAAATATTCGGCCGCGGAATGTGGAATAACTCGGGTTAACCCTTTTACGCGAAGCGAGGACGAAAGCGTAAGCAGTTATTCTGTGAGGTGGGACCTGTACGGTGTGAGAGCGGGTCTCGAGCCGTATTCTGGGACTGGGATGTTACAGGTACCACATGACCAAGGAAGGAATCTTTCTCTTTCCACTCAACTCATTCGAACCATTGTCATCATCAATCTCAGGACCGATAGAGTTATTCTTCTTCTGTGCTCTTTTGTTCAAATTTCTAGGGTATATATGGTTGTAACTCTTTTTGTATCGACCGATGCCACATATCGGACATTTTTCTATAAATTCATACTCTTTGGGATACAACACACAGTGGTTTGGACACGCATGTATTTTTTTCACACCCGGCGATAATGGACATATAAGGTTTTTAGCTCTATAAGTGGTGGCTGGCATCTTGTTTGGCATTGGAAGTATTTTTGCTAGCAGACTCAAAAGCTCTATGAAGGTACTATCAGACAATCCACTGCTGGCTTTTAACTTTAGAAGTTCAAGCACAACACGCAACATCGTGTACTCTTTATCACATCCCTTTGATTCCTCATATAAAAGGTCATTCGATGCCTTCTCCAAAACATCCATATTATCTATACCTCTCTCAACCCCCATAGATGTTAGCACTTGCGGTTCAACGTGACGCAACATCTCCTCAAAGTCAAACGGAATATCATCTTCTTCATCGTCGCTTTCATCATCATGATCCACAGTATCAAGATCCATACTAAGATGATCGGTGTTGCATCCAACTTTCACAGCATCTGGACAATCTACTTGAGACATATCTTTTCCCCCATGTGCGGTCCATATGGTGTAGTTCTTCACAAAACCTCTCTTGATCATGTGTAATTGGATCACTAAAGTATTTGGCCAGACAATGATGTTGACGCAATCAAAACATGGACAAAATATCTCATTTCTCTTTTCTCTCTTAGCATGATTCTTGGCGGCTTCGACAAATAAAGAAATATTTTGAAGAAACTCAGGTAAGGTCTTGGTGCATTGTACATCTATGCTCGATCCATTCTTTATTTCAACCTACGCATAATTTTATAGATTTAATTAAATATAATACTAATTACATATTATCTACAAATAATAAAATGCTTATTAATAATTATAAAAATTTAAATTTACGACTTGTACAACACAAATAGAAACTTAGAAGGTTAAGAATTATCAAAATATTCTAAATTTTAACCAATATAAATTTTCTAAAATGACAAAACCTTGAGGAACCCTAGATAATAAGAAATCTAAGTGTTAGGGCACCAATCATACTTAATCTTGAAATAAATCAGAGGAGCAAAAGATTACCTTGAAGGACAAGATTCCAACAATTTTAGCCAAAATAAATCAACTAAAGTGGCAAAACCTTGAGAAACCCTATATACTGAATAATCAAGGAATTAGGATACAAATCACACTTTATTTTGAAATAAATCGGAGGAGGAGTACAAGATTACCCTAAAGAACAAGATTCCAAAGAAGATTCGCGAAGAAAACCTTCCCCCCGCCAATTGGATTTTTGCCTCGCCACGCGCGTGAGGTTCTGGAACACAGCTAGCCGCGCGAGGAACAGGACGGCTGGGGCCTTATTTATACTCTGCGGTATTTGTGCAGGCGGACTTCTTAAGTGTACCGATTGCATAAAAGGAAAAGCGGTTCTCTTAGCGGATTGCTGGCACAAATGCCTTTACTACAGGTGGCTACCTAGGAGGACCGCTGGCACTAATTACATTACTGCAGGCGGCTGTCCTAAGGAACCGCCTGCACTGAGATGTGCCTTTGTGCAGGCGGTTGCTTAAGACAACCATCTAGAGTAAGTGATTAGTGCCAGCGGTTCTTATGGCAGGACCCACATTTTTGATAGTGCAGGCGGCTGATAGTTATCAACCGCCTGCACTCTCAGAGGGGGGTGTCGGGATAAACCGTTTTTGTAGTAGTGTGTGTGGAGCAGACAGGGCAGCCTTCATGGGAAGCAGTGTCGCATGGAGCGGGGTACAGCTGGGGCAGCACATCGCGGGGGCTGCAAACCGAGGTGGCACTGAGCTGTAAATTACTCCTTCCGTCCCAAATTATAAGTCACTCTTTAAGTTTTCGCAAATCGTAAGTTGCTGTCACTTCCCGATACACCTTCTCTCTTCCTTATACTTTTTTATCTCTTTTCTCCTCATTTTCAAAACATCCCTTCTTTTTTTTACTCTGCTTAATCATGTGCTTAAAGCCAAAATGATTTATGAAATAGGATGGAGCGAGTGTATTGCATAATATCGTAACCCCATCCTTGTGCAATTTGCTCACCTCTCTGTGGCCACTGCACAGCATCTCACTCGGGATGATGGTGTTGCTGTTAAGGAGAATCGTTTGGGTGGTTAATCTGGAATGATTTTTTGTTTGACAGAAAGGACTTGATTGTTGCAAATGAAAATGAAAGTACTGTATAGAAACCACCTAAAATAAGCAAATCATACATGTTTTTTTTCATTCTTGAAGTTTAAGAGGCTACCGATCAATGTAAGTTTTGGGTGGCCTTGACTGTGCATACCAAAAACATAATCTCAATACCTCAAATTAAATCAACATAACAAAATTGAAGGTGTGCAATTATATCAAAAATTAAGGTTGTAACAATCAAAAGAGTGCCCAAGTATTGTTAGTCAAGGAGATGTCAAGGCAATGATTATAATTTTTCTCATATATATAAAGAAAATGGCACGGGATGAAAATTTTGAAACTGGTGATGAACAAGGGAACATAAATTTTAGATGGTAAATACTAGAAAATTATAAGTTTGATATCAAATAAGGAAATTTCTCTATCCATTATGGGTGTGATGATCCTTTTACTAGGTTATTAATACAGTAAGAAACGAGGGGCAACTCTATGACTCAAACTAAAAAAAACAGAAACAAAGCCCATGGAAATGGAGAATATGATGTATATGTGATTTTCAATCTCAGTCAGGTCATGCTAACTCTAGATTTAGTGGAGATGCAACACATAATCGATCCGACCTTAAATTAATACAATTCGAACCCTGCAACCACAGCACCACTTCTCCTCTAGTTATCAACCATGCACACATGATTGATCTCACCAAAAAGGCTAATCCCAGCCTATGAATCGAAGAACACAAGCAAGAACAACGAAAAACGTAGCTCAATTGCGAAATCTGAATTAAATCACAAAGTTGAAAAACTAACAAACATCAAACGACGAAACTGTTTAAAACAGATGAAAACTAATCAAAAATCTATCCCTAATGATGCGGCTACTATTTATATAGAGGCTAGAACATCCTTAGTGGGCAAACCCTAATACTAAAGGGCCTAGGAAAGATACACTGCCCAAGAGCCAAAAGATGGTATCACACCACCCTAACAGATTCTGAATGTCATATTGTTTCAGTGATTCCTAGAGATCTAGAAAGTATTTTTGCACGGGATTAGATTCGTTGGAAATCTTATCTCCTTAGCTTTCCATCTATATCTAGAATGTCCAAAACGGAGCTCGTATGCGACTGGGGCATCCGTTTTAGTGCATGCTGCTCCTAGAGTCTGACTCAGAGTCAAACCAGAGTTGGATTGGATCTCCTCCATGGTTCAACGTGCCTTGCTGATCTTGAGCATCTCTAAGTAATTCTTCATGCTTCTCTTCACTCTCTTCATGTTTCTAATCAAGATAAAGTCATTAGGTAGCAATCTATTCTCAAAGAAGAAAAGACATGTGTTTAGAAACGAGCTCACCTCTAATCTCAACTGTCGTGCGTGAGTTTCATCAATACTAATTTGAGATGTCTGACGTGTATCTAAAGGAGTGATTTCCTCGTCATCCTCCCCTTCTTGTTTTGGAGTCGTCCTCAACTCAAGTTCATTTTTGAGACCTTGACTCCATCATGCCCTGCAACCAACATGAAAAGATGGAGGCCACAAGGGTATTTGAATGTAATCACTTTGTGGCTCAAAGATCCTTATAATCTCATCATTGTCCCCTTCTTGATGGAAAGCCGTCTTCGACTTACTTTCTTGGGTATCATGATACTTCTTCGAATGGTTAGTAACAAGAGCGCACAAATAGCTAGAAAGATCACAACATGCAAACAAGGCATCATTGCACACTAAAGCATCACATAGAGTATTTTTATCATAAAAATCAGCAAGGTAAACTTTTTTTCAAAACATATTTTTGAAATAATCCGCATGATTAGAATCATTATCATTCTTATGAGAAGCTATAAAGTGTGTTGTCCTAAAAAAACTAGATAAACATGACATGACATGATATTTTGTATTTCTATTATCTAGTTTGTCATTTATTTTCACCATGCAAGAGAATTTCAAATTTGAGCAACTATAAACTCTATGCATTATAGACACACCTCTATGATCAGAGTTGCCTGTAACATAAAAATAGGTTCTAGTTAGCAAAGTTAATTTAGAAAATATCATCCTCTTTACTGTAGCAAGGTCACAAAAAGAATCATATTCAATATAACCCAGAATGTTGGAGAAGTTAGCAATTTCATTTCATCATTTTTACATGTAATGGTGTGAAATGTTTAATTTTAGCACTAGTGAATAGATAAAAATTAGGAGTATCAAATTCATTCACTTTTGGTTGCATAGAAAGAATAGAAATATTGACACAACCTTATCACAATAACTAGTGGGCAAATCAAACATTGACAAAAATAAATGGATAAAAGGTGATACTAGCGGCTGCTTTACAAAAGTAGGATAGACAAAAAATTTCAGCACAACAAAAATATTGTCACCTTTTGTAGATCGTTGTTCAGTAAGTTTCTTCTCATTTTCAGTAATACCTTTTGGCGTGTTATGATAAATCTCATTTTGGGCTATGTATAGAACATTGTGTATCTCTTCTTTCTTCATGTATGTATCACTTTCATCTTCTTGTGTGATCTCAATTTCTTGTAAAATGTTAGATGCAATAGGAGGTACAGTAGAAAGCTACACCTCCAAAGAGTGTACATCACAACTAGACATCGGTTCAGAAGATGTATTAACAAAAGTTTCTCTCATTAAAAGTTTGAAATCACTCCATGTTTGAGGATATTTTTTAGTTATATATAAACATTGCCACAAAATTAAAGCACTATCAACTAATGCACTAGCAACATTCAAAAGCTTTCTCTTTTCAGACATACGGCAGTGTCCAAATAGATTATCCGTCTCTCTTTCCCAAATAATATATTTAATAGAATCTAAACCATCCAATAAAGAAAGAAATGAAAGAATATAATTACTCATAGAAAGAGATGATGTAGCAATGGTCTGAACCTCATGCATCTTTTGATCACGTGCGACATCTCTCTAAGGTGGACTACATCTCTTAAGGCTTGCCAACATATTGTCTATAAACTCATTGTGTTTTTTAATGTTGCATCGATATTATCAAAGACTCTTTGCAAAGTACTACTCACATTCTCCTACTTTTCTTCCTATCATGGTTAGAAAAATAGCATACAGATAGCACAAAATATTATTCTTATAGCTACAGTGGAATGGATGATGAAAATTCCGCAAAAGAAAATGCCTTACCGAGCTCTTGCAAGGTTCTTACCAAAGCAAAGCAAAGGATAGTGCAACCAGTGGTAAGAGAAACCAACAAGTCGTAATTCCAAAATTGCAGGCTCAAATACAGTGCTGATCCGAGGTGGGTATGTGGAGCTTGGAGGGCTAAAATAATGATTAGTGAAACACAATTCTATAACAGATAATAATATTTAATAAGTGTTTTAAGTATTATGTTCTAGTTGCTGGCCCAATGTCATAAAAATTTTAGACGTTAGAAGAATATGAATGAAGATATCAAAGGGCAGTAACAACACAAACGATATGGCTGCAAAAATCAGCAAATTGTTCAGCACTTGAAAAATCAGCAAAGGTTAATTTTCGACTTCTAGATCTTTATTTTTTATTTTATTTTTTTATGATATTTTTCCCTGAATTAGAAGCACAAAGTATGGTACACGACCAAATTTCATATAAATATGATGAAAGATGTGGCCTGGAGAAAATCTTGAATTTTTGTTAAATCTATTCTAAAACTTTGGAGCACAAAAACAGAACTTTTGTTCTGAAATTGTTAAATCTAGGATTGTCAGAAGATGGAAAATTTTCTATAGATATCCGAAAAGTACTTATATGTCTAATTTAGAGTCCAGAAACAAAAGTTATGACTATTTTGACGATGGACCTCCGTAATAGATTTTTTTGAATGACTGAACACAGAATCAGATTTCAAATTGGGTGTGAAATTTGTAGACGATTTTGTGGCAGAAGCCTATGGATGGGTGATGTGGATGCTGGGGATCTATTAGTATTTGACACAAGGGATGGGTGAGTGGGAAAAAATTTTCATGAAAAGAACAAATAACAGATGTGATATGATAACAGATCTGAACACGATAACAGTTGAGCGACGAAGGAAAATAACTAGACAAAAAAATTTTAAAATCCAGCAACCAAAACACAACGAAGGACACAAACTTAACACTACGGACTCTAAAATAAAATTATACAAAGGCTAAACACTGCTTGGACAGAGAAACACCAAAAAATCTACTATTTTTTTGTTGCGGCTTTTCTGTGGACGATAGGATGAATGCAAAATTGACAAGGATAGATGTGAACCTGACGGTATACCTGAAGCCCTGATTACCACTTGATGTTTACGTGGTTCCCGATCTTTTGTCAGGTCGTGGTAACTTCTCGATTTGGTGGAGATGCGACACACAATCGATCCGATCTCAAATCAACACAATTCAAACCCCGCAACCGTAGCATCATTTTTCCTCTGGTTATCAACCGTGCACCCTTGCCAGGAAGGCTAATCCCAGCTTGTGAATCGAGGAACACAAGCAATAACAAGAAAGAACGCAACTCAATTGCAAAATCTGAATTAAATCACAAAGTTAAAAAACCAACAAACCGTCAAATGACAAAACTATTTATAACAGATGAAAACTAATCAAAAACCTATCTCTAATGATGCGACTACTGTTTACATAGAGGTTAGGACGTCCATAGGTGGCAAACCCTAATACTATTGGGTCTAGGAAAGATACACGGCCCAAGAACCAAAAGATGGTGTCACAGCACCCTAACAGATTCTGAACATCATATTATTTTGAGATGGTTCTTCGGTTTTATCAATTTTCAGTTTCAAAATTTGAAACCCATCGGTTTCATTGGTTTACCCCTCGGTTTTATCGATTTATAGTATTCCAAAAAATTTTAATTTTATTTTAAATTTTTAAAATGAAAACCGGTTGTCTAATGAAATCAGACCGGACCAATTTCACCGAAAACCGTGAAAACTGGCTAGTTTTGAATGGTTTTTGCCGGGATCATTATACCCCGGGTATCTACGATTTCGACCCAATCAGCAGAATCACCTACGAGGACGGCCCATTTCCACATGGGCCACCCACCTTTTTTATCAGGCCACGGCCCATCCGACCCTTGGGTCGGGCAACCGCCTTACCAGTCCGAACCTCAGGTCAGGCAACTGCCTCTAGCAACAGGCTCCTGACAGCACGAAAGATTCTTGACACTGTGTAGTAGGCGCTGTCTGCTGGGCGTTTAACGAAAAGCTGGCTGTGCCCCTCCAACGCCGGGCAAGACACAAAGATAAGGACGATGACATGATGACCTGGCGTCCAGAAGCTGTCACAGAATAAACTTTAAGTATTCGCAGCCCCACCTGTCAGGGAGCTGCATAGTTTCATAGGTACCAAGCCATTGTAACCCCAGTCCAGCCCCCTATATGAGGACGCGTCGGAGATCTTAGAAAACCCGAGATACACAAGATAGACATACACCACACCGAGAGTCAGGAATTCTTGATCGAGCAAGAGCCCTACCTCAATGTAATTCTCATATGATCAAGGAATCCACCCCCAATCCAGGACGTAGGGTATTACGTCTTCGAAATGGCCTGAACTAGGTATAATCCTCTTGAGTCTTCCGTAAATTAGGTCATATCGGTGAGAAGCGAGCATGAATCCCTCTCCGTATATGAGAAATTCTATTGTGCCTGTGTACAGAACACCGACAGTTTTGTAAGTCTTGCTAATGACCCAATATATGTCACACCCGGTTTTATGGCTAAAACCGAATGACCCTTTATGTGTGCCCAGGAACAAGTTTCACACATAAAGTGACTTCATTAATGGTAAAACAGAACAATGTCTCGAATAACTAAACTATTACAAAAATAGACTGAGAGTCTTATTAAATTACAAACCAAATAGCGGAAATGAAACGAAAGCGCCTTGGGCTCCACAGGCAGTTGACCGAATAGCTCGCCTAGACGTCGGCTCCAGAGTCTTCAATGTTCTCCCAATGTTCTCCCTCTACTGAGCAGCAATTATAAAGGCAAGGTTGAGTACGGAGTGTACTCAGCAAGTGTGAGAAGTATATGACATGTGGCAAATATCAAGAACAGGCAATATAGGTTTTAATTGCACAAAAGCACATATTAGATACATACATTTCCTATTAAGCACCTATTTACTAAGTGAAAGATATCGCACCTATAACCAGTAGTATAAGTAACAGAACCAAATCACAGTCTCCCACTGTGATTCACCAATCCAAACCAATACCAATACCAATACTAATTCCCGCTAATCATGTGAGGGTCCATGAAATGCTCGTGACCGTGAGCACGGCTGTCATGACAGTTTTACACTCTACAGAGGTTGTACAATTTTCCTCACGAGCAGTGATTTCATCCCCTGTTGCCAGGTGACTAAAAAGAATCTCCATTATGCTTGTGCCGTCGTACTCGCACACTTCCTTTGGTGTGAGGGCCAAGAGATCACTACAAGGCTTTTCCATGACTTCCGCCAGCTTGTACGTGCCCACTAAGGTTTCGCCCGTCGGGCACTAACCGAAAACCTGAGAGGCCCCCTCTTGTGCCGAATGGTTCCTGAGAGTAACCCTCTCTTCCCCACACATCTCTCTCTAGGCAGATCCAGGCGTAACCCGCTTTTCTCGCTCCACCGTTTGGCACGCACAGAACTGGTTTTCATCACTTACTACGCCAGGCCGCGCCCATTCTTGACATCGTGGCTGTACGGGAACACATGGGTGGTCGCTCCACGAACCGGTCCTTAGATTTTGAAAGATAACTTACCAAGGAACAGTGCCAGTAACCCTGCACACAGTCCTACACCAACCATATCGCCCAAATCATCACTATCCAAGTAGCTATTAATCTCTCATTAATCCTCGTGAAGCATGTATAATGATCCATTTAAATACACCCAACCCGACAGTAGCAATCTAAGCCTGTGATCTACCCAACACTAAAGTAAACTAAGGCGACAAGGCATAATGTGGAAAACTAGGAATTTCTATTAATAGGTACGTAGTCAATTGACACAAGCATGCAATCTACAAGATAGATGTTTTGAAAATAGGCACAAGATGGTCAAGAACACTTGCCTTGCTGCTCTTGGGAGTAAAAGTCGACGGTCTCGCTGGAAGTCTTCGACGAACTGCAACTCCGAGACGAAGTCGCCTATCGCACGAGAACACAAACAATCAATCAAATGCAACAAAACAGAACAAGATCCGTATGATGATATCATGAATGCATAGATTATTTCGATACGATCGTTTTGATATATTATTTGCTTAAATCGGAGTTACGGATCAAAAGTTATGGCATTTATAAGGTTCAGGGACTAATCTGCAATAAATAATTAATTACTGGTCTGTAATTTACAAAATTATTTGAGGACTAAAATGTAATTTCAGAAAATTTTAGGGTTTTAATTGTAAAATTGTCATTAGGGAGGGACTAATTTAAAATTAAAAATAAGTATAGGGGCTTTTCTATAAAATGGTCATAATTAATTATTAAATAATTAATATACTTAATTATTAAATAACTATTATAATTAATTATTATAATTAGTTTCTAGATTGATAATATTATTAATTATATAATTATTGATTAATCTAAAATTAATTAACTTAATATCTAGTTAATTTTTATTAATCGTGTATGCTGACGTCATGCTGAGGTCATGCTGACGCAATAAGGAATCTAATTTATTTTTATTTTATTTTATTTCCTAATTCTGGAATTAATCTAGGCCCTTGGTTTCAAATTGAATGAATCTGGTTATTTGGGTGACGTGGCTTAATCTGGTGCGTCCGATTTGGATTCCATGGGTGTGGTTAATTGGGTGACGTGGCACACTGTGGGCGCTTGGATTTAGATCGGGCGGTCAGATTTAAAAAGGAATGGGGATCTAATGCGATCCGTCCGATTTAGATCGGACGGCTCGGCTCGGCTCGGCTCGGCTAGCCGGCGCGGCCAGAGGCCGACGCGGCAGCGCCATGGCCAGCGACCTCCGG
>BCLF01000046.1:1612612-1637109 GCA_001602275.1 Zoysia japonica | reverse complement strand
TCGGCGCGGCGGTTGCGGGCGGGGCGGCGGCGGCGCTCTGGAGGAGGGGAGGATGACGGGGCAGCGAGCTGGGCTGGGCCACGCGAGAGAGGAGAGGTGGGCCAGCGGGGAGGAGAGGGAAAGAGGGGGAAAAGAGGCCCAGCGGGGGGGTTTTGGGGTTTTCTTTTATTTCTTTTATTTCTTTCTTCTATTCCTTTTAATCTTTTTCTTTAATTCTTAATCTTGATTACTTATTCCAAGGCAAAGTTAATTTAAATGCTATGCAATGGCATGAGATGAAATGCAATCATAGCATTTTATTTGGAAAAGGAAAAAAATTATTCTAATCTAAATTAGGAAATGCATTTAAATTATGAATTTTTAATATTAAAAATTTGTTGAATTTTTGGGTTGTCACAATATATTAACAGACGAATCCATGCAATGCGTCGTGCAACAATGAACAAAATATTGGCAGATGCAACAGCTTCCTCATTATGTAATCATATTCAAAAAAACATAATTAGCCATTTATGTCTGATTTTTCATTACCCTATTCCAGTAAATAAGGCTAATACATACTCCTACTCAAGAAGGCAGGCTTGGGTGGTGCCCAGTACTACAAAACGAGCCTACAGTGTCCCTCAAAAAATTATAACAATGTCATCCGAACATAAAAGCCGACACTAACTAGTCCCGATGGCCCCCCAATGTTACGACCCGACACTGTTGTAACTGCAACAGTGTTAGACGCAGGTGACATCATCCTACAAAACTACACTAATTGCTAACATTATTCAATAGTGCCAATCCCAGCAGATCTCACGAGGAACTGATACTACAGAACACGACACCAGTGTCAGTCATTGTTTACTTCATCTACATCCGACACTAGAAAGTAACTCTATAGTGTCGAACAAACGAGATCCAACAAAAATCGACACTGATAATAAACATATCAATGTCAGTCGTGCTGACGTCAAGCATAACCAAAACTAGTTTCTTTTAGCAGTGTCGATTTTTTGTGCCGTTGGTCAGACGACATTATCGCATGTATTGTGTCGTTTATGATGATCTCAATATGTCTGACACTGGTAGTTTGTGTATAAATACTGGTCCCCTTCCTCCCATCGGGGCACTCTGTTTGATTCTGTTGTGGAGAGTGTGTCTGTACGGCGGCCGAGAAATTTGGAATACAAGGGGAGACGATTTTGATTCCGTTTTTAATCAAAGGATATTGCTCCAGGAGGTAAATTCATGTCATCCTTGTAAGTTTTATGGTCTTATGATGTGGTTTTAATGTAGTTTTAGGGCGGCATATCGTGAGAGGAGTTTGAAGTAAACCTAGCGTGTATAAGCGTAGATTTAGGGCGGGATTTTGTAGATCCCAACTAATTTTGTTGACCCCTTTGCTTTATTCTGATTTGTCTAAGAGTTTTACTACATAGTTAATTAGCTAAATCTCTAGTTTACATATATAATAAGACCTACACTATGGTGGGGTGGGGGCAGGGGAGAGAGTGAAAAATTAATTGTATATCTAGTTAATTTTATATCCTCCATATTATAATTTTTTCTCTCTTTATTTCTTTTTCTATTAGTGATTTTGTGAAGATGGAGGACAAATCTTGGATGTACAATGGCACTGGCGGAAATCTATTTCTATATTTCAAAAATGTCACTTCATTTGTTGAAGTCGCTAAGACCAGAAATGTACATATGAAAACAAATAGATTATGGTGTCTATGTAAGAAGTGCAAGAATGTTGTAATGCTTGACACGCCCGAAACAATCCGTAAGCACTTGTTGAAAAATGGTTTCATTGAGAACTGCTCAATATGGACCAAACATGGAGAGACACAAGCGAATACACTAAGCAGTGGAGAACAAGAAGTTGGGATTGGATACAACAAAGAAAGGGTAAGAGGTGAAGGCAACATCGAAGAGGCAAGGTCAGAAGGAAACAACACAGAATAGAGGGATGAAAGAAACAATGATGATTCTGATGTGGTCCATGAAAGTCACGATATTGAAGGCTTCCATGTCGAGGAACTGTTGCGCCACATTAGGCACGAGGAAATACTGGAGAACAAAATGAGAGGCTTAGATAACTTACAGATTTTGGTGAAGGCTTCGAAAGACATTATATACGGTAAATCAAACGGGTGTGATAAGGAAAGCACGATATTGCAAACGATGCTAGATCTTCTCACACCAGCTTCAATGAATTGCTAGAGCTCCTAGCCAAATTATTACCAAAACAAAATAATTTGCCAACTACCACGTACCTGGTTAAGAAAGTGTTATCACCATTGACACTGGGCATACAAAAAATACACGCTCGTCCGAACCACTGCATATTGTACCGCAAAGAGTACACAAACGACGTGAGATGTCAAATGTGCAATGCCGGTCGGTACAAAAGGAATGATCAAAGTGACGATTTAGGTTCTGTGGATCAGCAAAAAAGAAAGAAAGGGAGGAAGATAAAGAAAAACATTGGTAGCGGTCTGGATGACCAAGAGGTCGACGAAAGAAAAGTTCCAGCACTTATGATGTGGTACCTGCCAGTAATAGATCGATTGAAGCGTCTATTCTCCAACTCTAGAGATGCTAAACTCATGATCTGGCATGCGGCCTCTGATGGGCACAAAAAGAATGGAAAGCTTCGACACCTTGCGGATGCTCGATAATGGAAAACCTTTGATGTTAACCATCCTAAATTTGCCAGAGATCCAAAAAAACTTAAGGCTAGACTTAAGTACTGATGGAATGAGTCCCTTTGGTTAGATGACAAACCCACATAGTACTTGCCCAGTGATTCTAAGCCCATACAACATACGTTTATGGCTGTGTCACAAGAGAAAGTATCTTATATTATCTATCCTTATTTTTGGTCCTAAACAAGCTGGCAACGATATAGATATCTTTTTAGAACCATTAATGGAGGATATGAAAAAAATAATGGGAAGATGGGGTCCGTGTTTGAGATGCTTACAAACAAGAGAGCTTCACACTGTATGCCATGATTTTTGTTACCATCAATGACAATCCCGCACGCTTGGCACTAACTGGACAGGTTAAAGGGAAGACAGGATGTGTAGTATGTCTGGATCAAACATTATCAATGTACCTTCCTTTCTCATGTAAGTTGGTGTACATGCAGCACCGGCGATTCTTACCAAAAAAGCACAAGTATCATGCAATGAAGGATCAATTTGATGGTACACAAGAGAAAGATTTGGTAGCGATCAATCGTGATGGTAAATTTGTGTTTGAATTGGTCAGAAATATCCATACAGTCTTCGGTAAGGCAGTGAAAGGAAAAAAAGAAAGAAAAATGATAAGGCACTAAGAGATGTTCTGTTTAAAAAATAATAGATATTTTATCATATTTATCGTACTGGAAAGAGTTGGAGATTGGCCATGCCATAGATACTATGCATGTTGCAAAGGGTGTTTTTGAAAGCACGATTGGTAACTTATTGGATATCCCAGGCAAGACAAAGGATGGACTTAGAGCACGTAGGGACCTAGAAAAAATGGGAATAAGGCCAGAACTTCATCCTCAAATAAGACCAAATGGAAAGTATTACCTTCCACCGGCTAGCTTCACCCTCACACTTGAGGAGAAAAAATCAATATGCAATTGTCTACGTGGTGTTAGAGTCCCCACAGGTTTCTCATCGAACGTAAAAAAATCTCGTTTCAATGTCTGAGCTGAAGATGACTAGGTACAACTCATGACTGTCATACCATGCTCACCCTATTCCTCGTTATTGCAATTAGGTTTGTCAAACAACCATACATAAAGATGGTCGTCATACAAATGTGCCACTTCTTTAATGTCAAACAACCTGCTTCAAATGATAATAACAGATCTAGTAAACAAATGATGTTGCAAACAGATCTAACAAGCAAAATACAGAACTTGAATATCCTCACAAGGCTACCCGTGCGTGACTAGGCATCGCAAGTAACAACCGAAGAAGGACCATACGCGCGGCATGATGGGAGGAGGCTAAGGAGTGGCGGTGGTTCGGGTGAGGAGGAGGGGTAGCGTGCGGCGGCTGAGGGGCAACAGTGTGCTGACGGGTGAGAAGCAAGGAGGTAGGATACATATATATAGGCGAGAATGACTAGGGTTTAGTTAGTAGTGTCGGTCAATGTGACATCACCAATTATTGATCTTGCAAGTCCAACTGTGTCGGTCAGTTATTTGACCGAAATTACAGCATCACTCAGCAAACATAACTTAAACATTTCAATTTTTTTTACACACCAAATGGTCCATTATTTTGTACAGTGTTTTCTAGGCGTATAAGCATTCATATTTCATATTAAAACGTATTTTTTTATAAATTTTGTAATCACATTCAACCTACATTCAACATTTACTTGTACTTCTGTAATCACATTTAACCTACATTCAACATTTACTTGTACTCATAATGCATAGTACCATATGATTGGTAACCTATAGTTCTATTTGAACTAAAAATTTCAAGAAAAGACTCAAAAAAAATTCAAACAGAAATTTGTTAGGTTCCTCACACAATGCAGATTACTAAACTCAAATTGTAGATCAAGTATCATTATATACGTCGAGAAAAAACCATTAAATAAATTGTTAAACTTATTAAAAATGTCTACGAGCTAACATCACCGACGACTGACATTGCAAGGACAACAGTGTCGGTCTTTTACTACAGTAGTGTCGGTAGCTACCTGACCGAAATTACAACATCACTCAGTAAACATAACTTAAAATATTTCAAAGTTTTTTACGCACCATATGTTCCATTATTTTGTACAATATTTTCTAAGCTTATAAGAGTTCCTATTTCATTTTAGAACGTAATTTTTTATAAGTTTTGTAATCACTTTCAACCTACATTCAACATTTTCTTGTACTCATAACGTATAGTGCCATATGATTGGTAACCTATAGTTCCATTTGAACCAAAAATTTCATGAAAAGACTCAAAAACATTCAAACAGAGATTTGTCAAGTTCCTTACATAATGTAATTTACTAAAATCAAATTGTAGATCAAATATCATTATATAAATCGAGAAAAAAAAACAATAAAAATATTAAACTTATTAACAGTGTCGGGCTAGCTGACATCACCAACGACCGACATTGTAAGGCCAACAGTGTCGGTGATTTATTACTGTGGTGCCCGTAGGACCTGATAGAAATTACAACATCACTCAGCATACATAACTTAAATTATTTCAAATTTTTTATGCACCATATGTTCCATTATTTTGTACAATGTTTTCTAAGCTTATAAGCATTCCTATTTCATTTTAGAACGTATTTTTTTTTATAAATTTTGTAATCACATTCAACCTACATTCAACATTTTCTTGTAGTCATAATGTATAGTGCCATATGATTGGTAACCTATAGTTCCATTTGAACTAAAAATTTCATAAAAAGACTCAAAAAATTAAAGCAAAAATTTGTTAGGTCCTTACACAATGCAATTTACTAAAATCAAATTGTATATCAAATATCATTATATATGTCGAAAAAAACCACTACAAAAAATCCTTTAATCTATGACGAATTTTAAGTGACGTTTATAAAAACCGTCACAAAGAGATCAAATATATAACAATTTATGAATTTTATCATGGAGTGAGTAAATGAAATCGTCATAGATTTTTTTTACCTTCGTACTTCTAAGAATATGAGCTAGGAACACGAGAGTTCAAATTGAAATTACTTTCAATCAACAAGCTTGTTGATTTAAACTAAAAATAATAAATTAGTTTTGAAATTATTAAAAGGCCATATATAAAACATACATGTTGTCTATTACAATGGAAAATATATTATTATATTTAAAATAATATTTCTTGCAAATTAGGAGTACCTCACAAGTAGGGGTGAAATCCCCAAATGCAGGAATTTCTAAACTAATTTCTAAATTCCTGTGAAATGCAGGGATTTTGCGTTCCAAACTCTGGCATAGGAACATTTTGCTTTTTACACATGAAGTGTGGTCCATGGTTTTTAGTATTTATTGGCCCGTCTTCAATTTTGAACAATAAACCATGGAAAGCTTATTATCACATTTGTGTTGTTCACTAATTTGCCCAACTTATATACTAATACTCAATTCTGAAATTTTGCATTGCGAAGGGTAACCTCCTGATTGCAGAATTCTTTTATTCATTTTCATTTCTGAGCTGGGCATCAATTTCGGTGGATGAGGCTCCAATTATGAATGTGTATGACTGTGGGAAATAAGAGGTGGGTGGTAGCAAGTCTTACTTTGCGCGTACTGCTCCATTTACATGCATATCCAATTTATACCTAGTATGTGTTCGATGAATATGTACCATGCTTGTGCCATGATTGTCAGCTGCACCTGTGATGAGTTTCTAGTAGTGGTTAAAAGAGCTTATGTGTTTTTTGAACAGCTAATTTTAGCTGTTCAAAGAACTTACATCATTTCAACATATTGCTCTAAATTGATTAACTGATATTGTTTGCTAGCTCATTTACAAACTGTGCGTACTTACATTAGTTTGCTTGCTATTTTCTTATATGATTTTTTTCGATTTAGAAATTATGCACTCTTAATTTGTTGTTCCATAAAGCTAACTGGACTAAATGTCATTTTACTTATCAGTTTAATTTGCATTTTTTTCTATTTTTCTGTGCAGAAATCAAGGTGGGAGGTGAGGGAATGAGGAGCTCACTACTACAAGCCTTGAGCTATTAGTTTCTATTTTGTTCGATGAAATGTCATGATGTATTATTAGAGTTGTATTGTTTTAATTTATTGTAAATATTGTGATACTAAATAAAAATCTTTTGATGAAATAATATGAATGGCTTTATATCTTGGGCTCGATTTATTGTTTATTGAAAGTAATTGCATAAGAGGTTAGTATGATCTGTCATTATTAATGGTACAAGGAGAGGTTAACTAGATTGTGACGATTAAATTCTACAAATGAAATTCGTCACCAAGGTCTGGATATTAGTTGGGCTTGAGCTCTTTTGTGACGTTTAAATTCGTCACTAATGTTTGGGTTTTTGTTGGGCCTGGGCTCATCTGTGACGGGTAGCAAACGTCATAGATTTATACCATTTGTGACAAAAATTTTAAAAATGTCACCTGCTCTAATCTATGATGCGAGATACATGACGATGCATTTTTTTGTCATAAATTGTGTTTTATGACGGTTTTCTTACATTCTATGACGAATTTAGTTCGTCATGTATCATCATATTTCTTGTAGTGAACATTAAAGAAATTGTTAAACTTATTAGCAGTGTTTGTAGTGTCGGTTTTTGTAACGTCATAGTGCCCGACATTGGTACTCTTACTATATAAGCGGGCCTTGTCTCTTCGTTCCACAATAAACCTGGTGGCCTTTTCATTTTGCACGCGACGCCGTTACGCTGCCGAAATTTTTCACCAATCCTAAACCCATCGCCATCGCTCTTGTCGCTGCTCCTCCGACACCGGCCGCGGCTAGTCGGTCGTCCTCCAAGGCTCCGGCACCAATCACGGCTACGCGTCCTCCTCCGACCGCGGCGCCCACCGCGTTTCCTGCTACGGCTCCGGTCTCCCGGCGTCTCCTCTCCCCCTCACCCACTCTGAAACCCTAATGTAAGTACCCTCACATATTCTTCCTCGGTAAGCCGCCTCCCCTCCCCCATTCTGCCAATCTGCAAACTGTAAGTCGCATCCCGTCCCACCATTGTTCCTCTCAATTCTTGTAGGTTCGAAATGCTATATGACATTTTTGATGTATATACATATTATTGTTTAGTTTATGGATACATTGTAAGACTTTCTTTGGCACAAAGGAAAAATTCCTGATTCCTATGTTTCTCTTGTGAATTTGATCTGATTCCTTTGAAATTCCTGTGCGAATCCTGTGAAGTTGTTGTGTGAATAACAATGTCGGTTTGATGACGTCAGCGACCAACACTGTTACAGTATAGTGTTAGTATTGCTGACATCATCTTTGACTGACACTACTAGGACACCTGTCCTAAATGCTCTTATATATAGGAAGGTCGCTATTGCTATATGACATCTGGATTATAAACATAATCTAGTATAATCAAATTTTAGGTACAATGTATTTATTATAATAGTACTTTTCAGTTGTAGTTGTGCTCGATGATGAAAGTGGACTAAGTGAGATGAGAGTGGCAGCATGGACCATATATATCTTGCAACTTACGATATCGGATATGTGTTGCCATACGAGTCAAGGACCTTAGAGTGTTGGAAGGCTATTAAATTGGCAACCCGCACTGAGAGCAAAAGTCTTTCTATTATGTACCCTCTTCTTTTCAATATTAATTTAGATACAATAATATTTTTCTATTTTTTAGTACACAGTCTCTGCAATGGAGGAAGTTGGTGCATCGACACCTGTGGCTTCTTCTCCCAAAAGCTCAAGTACCTCATCTTTTGAGAAACCTTCCCCTCCCTATCCTTTGTGCGCAAAAAGGCAGCGCCTCCGTAAGAAGACCCCGATTACAATCCAACCGATGAGGTATTTGATAGTCAAATTAACACTGTTCATTTTAACTCAAACAAAAATGCCTTATATAACTCTATCTTTCATAGCATATTCTCGCTCGAAACACTAGACAAATTAATTTCACTAATGAAGAAGAAGCGACAGTGCCGACTGAGGACACAACCACCCCCACATCATCCACTTCACATAAGACACGAAAGGGTGGTTCCAGGAAAGCCAACAAGCTACATGCTGGAATTTTTGCTGTAGAAGCTGTCGACCAATGTGGTGCACCTGTGGAGCCAAAAAGAATCAACGCAAAATGGCATAATGATTGTGGTGTCTTAGTAAGAGAAAAAGTTAGGATTACATTTCATGATTGGCGTAGTGTCCCAAAAGAAAAAAAGAATGCATTGTGGGACAACTTGTGCGCAAAGTACCTTTTTCCCACAGATTACCTTAACCGTGCAAAAAAGGCTTCTCTCTACACAATGGGAAGATGCCTTCTAACATTTAAGACGAACCTTAAAAAAGATTATGTTCGAAAGGGTCTGACACCATTCAACAAGTTCGGTTTCATCACACCTGATGATTGAAAAGCATTTGTTGAGAAGATGACATCTGAGAATGCTTTAAAGACTAGTGAGTCTTTTAAGGAACTGAGTAAAAGGAACAAAATGCGTCCTAATCTCGGTCCAGGTGGATATGCAGCTAAAATCAAACAATGGAGGCTAAAAGAACAACAGGATCAAGAAGCTGGGATACCAGACCCATTAAAAGGATGCAGTGAACGCACTCGAAACTGGGTCTTGAGTCGATCCAAGTCAAGTGATAATAGGCAATTGATTCTTAAAAGCTCAGATATTAGTGAAGTTATACAAAAAGCCAAGGAGCTAGCTGCAAAGGACAAGGAAGGCACCTTTAAGCCAAAAAAGGAAAGAGACCAGCTTACTGTTGCCCATGGAAATGAGGAACATTGAGGTCGTACACGAGCTGTCTCTTAAATGGCTGCGTGGAAATTAGGGTTCTCAGACACCATGAGTAGCTACAAGAACCATGATCTACCCAACAAGGATGATGAACACGAGAAGTGAAAAGAAAACTTCTTCCAATTCCTCAAAGAAAATCTACATTTTGTCCAACCATTTGCTGTACCGGATGTACGAATCAGTGTCAACAACATCGAGACTACTCCAACTACTGAAAACCGGCCTCCAAGCAGCCATGGGTCCGCGTCTGAACCGGCCACTAAGTACCCAGTGGATGATACAATTGAGAATACTCCTTGCTCATTGAATATGGCTCTTGGCAGGAAAAGGAGCATCAAGGTTGCAGAAGCCATTGCAATGCCTAGTCGCACATTTTATACTATATCTATTCCAACAGAGTGTACCAAGGGCAACTAATCAAGGTAGTAGATGACAAGTATCTTGATTTTGGTCTCGATTATCCTGATGAGGAAGAGGGGATTGACACTTTGAGACATGCCGTTAATAATTCCGTCCTTTGGCACCGACGAGACATTGTTTTGCAATCTGCGGTTGAAACAACACTAGTGTCTTGACTTACTCCAGCACTTTTGCCTTAGTCTTCTCCAACAGAAGAGAATGAAGGTGCTGGTCTTGATGAGCCTATCATAGACCCCCCCCTCCGCCTCCCGAGAGATATGAGGATGAGGCTGCTACTCCTAAGGGGCCTCTAATGGGCCCCCTCTGCCTCTTGAGAGACATGAGGATGAGGCTGCTGCTGTTGAGGGGCCTATCATGGACCCCCTCCGCCTCCTAAGACACATGAGCAGAGGCTGCTCTTGCTGAGGGGCCTATCATGGAACCTTCTCTGCCTCCCGAGACACGTGAGGATGAGAGTGTTGCTGAGAAGCCTAATGATGACCTCTCTACGCCTCAACCAACATGTGCTAATGACTCGTATGTTAACCGCTATAAGTGTAGAACACACATTAATATTTTCTTTTACAGTTGAAGCGTACCTCAAGGGTATGAGACAACCATACACCTATGAGAAAAAAGAACTGGTGGAGCACACGCCTCTGGTGCCCGAGGGCCTTCCTAAAGGATCTTGGGATCTTACAGAGGATGATTTTTTTGAGTTCAAACATGCCATGCCACTATTACCGAGCCGTATGTTTAAGGAGAAGGATTGGATAATGTGTAGATTTCAAAGGTGGTACTTAAAAGCATGTGCTAAAGGTGTTCAGATTATCCAAGCTAAAATTTTTGGGAAACTTTTTAACACTATGCAAATGGATCTAAATGTGCCATTTGAAGACATGCATGCCCTCTATTGACTTGATAGGCTAGATGCCACTCTCATAACCATATGGTTCTTATAAGTATTTTGAACAATAATAACCTCATAATTAGTCATACTATTAATAAACACCATACTTGACTATATATTGTTTCATGTTTTTAGAATGTGCTTCCACTCTAGTGCGCATAAGAAAGTCAGGTACCTTAACCCAACAGCAATACGCCAATTAGTGATTAACATCCCCATGGGCCAACATGACTTGAAGGGCAAGACAAAGAATCAACAAAAGGCGTTCCAAAAGGCGTTGGTCCAAAATGCTAGGGATATTGTATTAGCCTACATAGGTAGGACCGTCTACGATTGGTGGGACAAGCAGTGCATCATGGCTCCTTATAACTTTGAGTGAGTATGCTTTCCTCTGTCACTTACTTAACCCTACTTTTGACTAATAAATTGAAACACTAACATGATTAAGTGTACTTTTATTATAGCAATCATTGGACTGCTTTCATGATATATCCAAAATATGGGAAGGTTTGGGTAGTTGACTCCATTGATCGTGAGAGGAGCACCTACGACGATTTCTTGGAAGTCCTTGATGCATAATGACTTCTAATATTATTTTAATTCTTTAGTGAACTGATATTCATAATCATGACACAATATTTCTTATCGGTGACAATGCTTACAAGTTCTACACCAAGCTTTGAGGACAACACCGTCCAAAACAGACAGAAAAAATGTCATACAAAACACATTTTTCGGTACTACTACACCATAATTCAATAATCTATATCACTATATTTTTATCTATATCTTTGAGACTTTTAACATTTCTATTTTGTTCTTAAAGTGTGCAAAACAGGCTCCTAGCAGTGTGCATCGTGGCTACTATGTGTGCAAATATATAGAAGCTGGCTCTGGAAAATACATGACATTTGCTCAAAAAAGATTATGTATGAAAAAATATAAGAACTTACAGTTTTAGTACTATTGTTATATGCATTTTTCACACTGTATTGTTATTTGCATTTTAGTAATTACTAATTATGTTCTTAATATTGGCAGCCAGACAAGCAGGTGCAAGGAAGCCAATTTGATGAAGCCACACTCAATGACATTGCAGCTCGGATGATCCGCTTCATAATGCACGAGTTTATTCATCCAATGGATCAATATTATGACTCAGTAGGTGATGTGGCAACACATCAAGAACTTGCTAATTGGTGCGAGAAATATAACAATGCTGAACTAATTCGGCAAAACTTTGATGCTGGGCAGAAGAAAATTAATGAACAAGACCGAAGTTGGCCGAGAAAATAAATTTTTTTTTGTTAGTTCTATATGAAGTATGTATATTCATGTACATGTGTAAATTTAGTAGCTGTAGTGGGTGAACTTGTGTACATATGTGACCCTAAACATTCACTTTGTAAATACATTGTCTTTGTCAATATATTTTATTAATCTGTTATTTGCATTTGATTTGTGTTATTTAGATGGCTCTTATTCAAATATATGAAAGTGTCGGTTTAATGACGTCACAGAAACCGACACCCCTAATCTAGAAAGTAGTGTCAGCCACGTGACATCATAATATATGACATGAGAGTCCTGTAAACAATGTCGACGAAATTGACATTCTTGAGACCGACACTGTTGGTAGTGAGAGCAGTGTCGATTGCATGACGTTAACACAATCGAAACCACGGTGTAAATATCAATGTCGGTTCCATGACGTCATACTGAACGACACTGATGTTAACTTAAATCAGTGTCGGTCGAATGACATGAAAAGAGAGACACTAGTGTAACTAATAGCTGTATCTGTCAGATGATATCATACCGTTTGACACTACTATTGTTGTTACTTGTATCGGTCAAATGATATCATGTCGTTCGACACTGCTGCTGTTGTTGCTAGTGTTGGTTAGATAATATCATGCCGTTCGACACTGCTGTTGTTGTTGCTAGTGTCGGTCTCGTTGGCGTCATCTTGACCGACACTGAAGACACTGCTATCAGTGTTGGCTAGATGATGTCATTTAACTGACACTGATAATTTGATTCAGTGTCAGTTTCTTCAACCCGACATTGATTATCGTTTACAGCAGTGTCGTATAAGAAGTGTCACACAATTTGACTCACCGCAGAACCTTATGACCTCACATTGAAGGATCTTTTTGTAGTCGTGGCCGACACAACATCTTACGATTGAAACCACACTTTATTTGGATGGAACGCCTAGTGATTAAGACTCTTAAAAGAAGAAAAAAGGAGCGGCATGGCATTTGGAAGAACAGTGACCAACCACAGCTCCATGCATGTGAGGACACCAGCGATTATTCTTTCCCTGCCAACTTAGCATTCCATCACCAATTCTTTGAGGCTAACAGGAACGGCTTAACCGCTCTCGATCCTTCTAGCAAATCTGGGTACTTTTTCTCTTATTTTTTTCACTTTTCGTCCACATGGTAATGATTCGAGCATCGACTTTGCCAGCTTATCATTCATTCAGTATATATCTGTACTAGCCACTTCCTAAAACCGACACGGATTGCTTCAATTGGAGCTATGTACTACCTCCGTTCTAAAATATAAGCATTTTAAGGTAGAAATTAATTTAAAATTTTTTAACTTTCACTAATAATATCTATAAAATTACATAATTTTTAATATAAAAAATATTTTTTATGAATATTTATTTAATTATAAATTAAAAAATATAATTTTTATATAATAAAATATTTTTAATTATATATTATTAGTAGTCAAAGTGATAAAAATTTGACTTTAACTAAACCTATAAATGTTTATATTTTAGAACAAGAGAGTAGTTACTTATGTGTACAGTGACAACGTAGCGACCAGCAAGTAGTTGATTATGACCATAAATTTGTTACGCGTTCAAAATCAAAATGCGCCACACATGCAGTTTAATTACTCGTCAATCGTCATCGGCTACTTGAACGAAGCACCGACGATCCTATATCCCGTACCGAACTGAAAATGGCAAATTGCTTTCAGGTAGTATTTATTTATTTCAGCGCTGATGACTCGCAAAAGAAATAGTTAAAGCACCATCTTTGTAAATGTGTGGATAACAGGATGACAATGCTTTCAGTCAGGTAACTGGCAGTGAACCCTCTAAGCACCGACAAGCCACCCAACTCTGATGTCCTTGCGTGTTGCTTTGTTGCCTTCACGGGCTGCTGCATGCTCGACCTTCGCTTAGACGGGCAGTACCGCCAAACGCGCGTACGCCCACCGTGTACTCCTTGCGCGACGTCGCACCAGAACCTTGAGAACTCAGCACGCCCAAACCAAACAGTTTGGCACGGCAGCGTCACACGGCCAACGAGTTTTCACAGCTCCCTGCCCGGCCGCAAACGCGACGAGTTACTTGCCAAGTAACCAGCCACATGCGGCAACGGCTCCGCTGCTCCGCGTCCGAACCGAACCCGAGGGGCTCCGACTGACAGGTTTGCCGACGCCGAGCGACGGGTACTGCATGCGTCCAGGCAAGGAGCGAGCGCGCCGCGCCATTCATTATTCCTTCCCGTGGACTCCGCCGACACCTGCAGCGAGCAACGGCACCCGACACCCCGGGCCCGCAGCAGACCGTGCCGTCCCCAGCGCACCCTGGACCCTGGCCCTGGCTCGGCCGTTGCCATCCCCATCCACGCACCTACCGCGCCAACGTCTCGCTACGGTGCTGCGGGCATACTGGGCCGCCAGGCCTACGGGACGCGACTGCACCCGTGCACGGTGCATCCGGGCGTGCCCACCGAGCAGCCGCCTATTTATCCCGGCGCCGCACTCACTGCGTCTTCCATCCATCAGTCACTCAGTCTTGCGGTTCCGCGTTGCCCCTCGCAAGAAAAACCGCACGCCACGCCTCCATTTGCAATGGCGCGCACTGCGGTCCTCTGCGTCGCGCTCCTCTGCTTCTTCTTGCTGGCGACGAACTCCGCTGCGCAAACGTCGCCGGCGGCCGCGCCGACTACCGCGCCGCCCAAGTCATCCTCCAAGTCCACGCCAGCGCCGACCGCCACTCCCGCGGACGCGTCCACCCCCGCGGCCGCGCCGTCCACCACCCCGGCTGTGCTCCCGCCCAAGTCATCGCCGGCCACTCCGTCACCCACCGACGCACCGACGACCCCCGCCACCCTGGCGCCGGCCGCGGCACCGACGAAGCCCAAGACCGAGGCCCCCGCGCCCGCTCCTCCCGCCAAGGCAACTGCCCCTGCTGCCCCACCGACCAAGGCTGCGGCGCCCGCCCCAGTCGCCACTTCCCCCGCGGCGACCCCGCCCACCGTAGAGGCACCAGTGGCCTCCCCGCCGGCGCCCGTCTCCGAGGCGCCGGCTCCGGTGACCAAGCCCACTGAGGCCCCCGTGCCCGCGCCGGCCAAGAAGTCCAAGGACAAGAAGAAGAAGGGCGCGTTCGCCCCTGCCCCGGCAGCCAAGGCCCCTGTCGCCAAGACCGCCGAGGCGCCCACTTCCGAAGCCGAGGCTCCCGGGCCCAGCGGTGATGCCACCACCGCCGACACCGCGGTACGTACCCTTACCTTGGCAACTGCCATTCCAAACTGTCCGTCACCGCAACTCACGCTAATGTTACGGCAGAACAGTCGCATTCTTGAAAGCATGCCAATCTGCCATGTGGGGTGCACTCTCTTGTGGCCCACGCGGCAGCAACCGCCTGCCCTCTGACACTCGTCAGACGATCCGCTCCCGTGCTGACCGTGGTCCAACGTCGCGACGTGCGCGTCAGAATGTAGCCATTGGTTAGGACGCCGACACACAATATGGGTCATGTCTCTGTTGGACGCGGTTGTTGTGCCAAAACTGTAGTAGTAGTACTCCGTAGAAAATAGAGTAGAAACAAACCAATACGGCCAAAAACAGAAATAGAGTATCTTACGCTGCAGATCTCAACAACGCGTGAACTGACCACGACCACATTGTTCATTTACAAATTCGCATGCTAACGATGTGCTAACAAACTGTCAACGTTCGTTTTGTGGTGCAGAACGCCGCAGGCAGGACGGCGGGCGTAATCGTGTCCGCGATGGCGATGGCGCTTAGGGCAGCGGCTCTGCTTGCCTAAATAGATCTCCCTCGTCCCGCTGGCAGTGCCTCTTTTTTCCTCCGCTTTTCCTTTTGTGTATTCTTTGTAAAAGTGTTTTTTTTCTTATACTGTCTTTTTTTAATTGTTATCGTCGTTGACTTTCGACTTAACTTCTATCAATCGTTTTATTTAAAAAATTTAATAAATATCATATATTTTATTATAATTTTATTTATTATTAAAATTATTTGAATCACAACTTAAAATTTTACATATTTAAATTAATTTTTTAAATAAGATGAATAATGAAAGTTGAAGTCGAGAGTCAACAACAACATCAATAAAAAAAAAAGAGAGTATATGCGGTGCTGTGTGACGGGGCTCATTCACTTGCGCGGATTACTTTTGCTTTAGATCAGAACAGATTTAATATCATTTACAGTATTGTTGTCGTTAAAATTTACTCTACTCTTCCACGCATGGCATTCGGTCGCAAACGTCGTCTCCCATCGAACACACAATGTTTGTTGCCTTTCAAAGTCGCACGAAATAGCATTGCAAGATGCAACAAACATTCCATTGAAAACAATGTGTTGGACAGATCGCCTGGCCATTAAGCACCGTTCCCACTTTCTGTTTTTTACAATACTTTCGCAAAGGTATAATGAAAATCCTGGTCGTCTCAGCTCACACCCTGGAGCTTTATGATCTTTCGTATGTATGGGACCGGTCCGTCCAGCGCAACTGATGTACCTCCGTGAACGGCAACGATCCTCGTGATAGGCCTTTAAGATCTGTTACGTTGCGGTCGGTTTGTGGTGCCTGCTTTTAAGGCTGAAAATTGAAGGAAATAGTCGGTAAAACACTTTAACCATTTTTATTTCTATATTTATCACTCCGGACGAAAACAGAATCGGAAAGCCGAAAACAGAAACGAATGAATAAATATGGAGTTTTGAAAACAAAACAAAACAGTCGATAAATGAAAAAATGTTAAAAATATGAATAAAATAAATATGAAACATTTACTATGTGATCCAAATCTTACAATATATATAATATAAATTGTGATTAAATTCACAACATATAACCCAACAACATGGACCAATAAAAAATTGTTTGCTTCATAACTTTTAATTTTTATTTTACATAAAATATATTCAAATGAGATCTCATTTCCGTATTTAGGAAACAGTGAAAAAGAGAAAAATTCTGCTAGAAACAGAATTTTCTCTAAAATAGTTGAAAAAAAGGTCATACTATTTTCGTTTTTCTTCGCCTATCAAAAATGGTACGAAAAACGGTAAACAAAATATGGTCGGGTCGAAACATTTTCGGTTTTCAACCCTACCTGCTGTGCTGGCCCGTACAGTATTTCGTCACAAGAGCCCCACTCGCTACGTCGACTTTCTACCCACTGACATAGAGCAGTAACCTGCGTTAACAAAGTTCTCAACTTCAGTAGAAAAGCATACACCTAATCTCACGAATCATTGTGCCAGCACTACATATATAAACATTTCTGACTTTAGTTAAAGTCAAATACTTTTATCTTTGATCTATATTTAGAATATCAAATAATTTTTAGTATAAAAAAATACATATTATGAAAGACTTTTACATGATGAATCTTATAACATAATTTATATATAATAAAATATTATCAATTCTTCATTATTAATACTCTCTTTGTTCCAAATTATGTCACTCTGGACTCTTTAAAATTTTTCAAATTATAAAGCATTCTCACTTCCCGAAACAACTTTTTCTCTTCCCCATACATCTCCACTCTATTTTTCTACTCTCACCTTTTACGCTTTTTTAATTCACGTGTCCAAACCCAAAATAATTTATAAAAATGGGCGAAGAGAGCAGTAAAGTTAAAGAAGTTTGACTTTGACTTAACCTAAAAATGCTTGTGTTTTGTAACAGAGGGAATAGATGGTACTTTTACTAATTGCGAGGGCACCCAGCACATGATGGCTTGCATAAGGAATGAAGGGTACTCCATATCAAACACCGCTGATATGGATGGAGATGGAGAATCCAACAAACGATTTCGCAGAACAGAGCAAGCTCGGTAACGACATCATTGAATAGAGTTGCAAGGACACTATGATCTGTAATGGTAACCGATATCATCGTTCTGAGACGACAGCATTAGCATCCTGCACCATTCTGTTCCAACAATTCCAACCATGATCACGAACCTGCGATTGTGACTACACTTATGACTATACACTCAGGAAATGTGCAGACTTTGTAGGAACCCAGGAGACATGGGGCTCACCATTTGCCATCAGCATGCATGTTGTATCCACTGATAAAACCATGTGTTTATCTTGGATTTGTTATTACGTATAATCTCATACCTGTGTCAGAAGTTGGAATCTAAAATTAGAACCTGATGCTCATACTTTAAAATTTTATCTAAATTAATAAATATCTGTTGAACATGACATAGTAAAGTTGTATGCTACTTTATGTAAATTATCATAGTCAGTGAATATACGGGTCGCACATCAAAATCTAGACCCTAGAATTAAAATTTTACATTCACACCTTAAAATTTCAACGATATGGACTAAAGTTTGTTAGAGATAACTCATTAAAACCATAGGCTACTTCCTGTAATTATTTTGGTCAAATCAATATTTGGATCCTAAATGTAAAGTGAAAAGTTGTTGGAGATATAGACTCGAGCCGAACCTTACCATACCGACCGATCTGTTTGGACAACTATACGCGAAACTAGTCCATTGGCACGGTCACACTGACAACATTCTGGCTGACGAGTGCCGCATGCTAATAGATGGCTGAACATCCAAGTCTAGCAGGCTGATCTGAAGCACATATTTTTCTGGCCCGGCCTAGACAAAGCACTCCCGTTGTATTTCATGCATGGGCCCGCCCGTAGTTTGCCACACTTGGGCCAGACTTGTTGCCTGTGGCTGTCTAGGTCCGTGACTCCGATCAGGTTTGTTGCTGAGATTGGGCCTGTGAACATGGGCCAGCCCATTTTAGTTCCGCTCCGGCAGGCCACCACTAGCTTCGTGCCACTCTGAAGCCAAGATGTTTTTCCTCTTTTCTTTTTTCAGGTGTTGACGAACATCAGGTGCTCCCCATCAGCAATTTAAACGCGGATGCGGTTATTCACAATTCTTGCGTGGTATGGAACATTGGAACCTTCCATTAGAGTTGTCCAATCAGGCAGCTCCTACTCTTCTCTGTTTCAGACATGCTAGCATATCACGGTCGTGAGACGTAGAGGCTTATGAAGCATGACTGACGACTGTTTTCATGAGGAATGTCCTGTTCTTCAACCTCGACTGCTGTCAAATTCCTCGTTTGCCATGGACGTGGACTCCGGCGCGGCCTAGCTTTCCCCATCTCCGCTAAACTGTCGATACCGCCTCGCCAATGTCGCCATCCTCTACGGCACGTTCATTGGCATCCTAGGTTTACCCAATGGGTCGTCGGTGACGACGGAAACCATTTTACAGGGTCAGCCATGTCAGGAAGGAATGCAATGCGGTCTCCAGGATTGTGACCACACAGATGTTTTCTACCGCGCTGATGTTTTGACTGGGTTAATTTGCCGTTTCATGTTAGATCTTCAGGATCATTAGCCTAAAAGATGAACCACCTTTAGAGCAAGAATTGAGAACATACCTAAGGTCTTGAGCTCCAAACTTTTTGTTCTTGGACTCCTAAAGCTTCTTCTCCTTTGTGTTGCCGCCTAGGGCTGGAGAGCACCCTTCCTACTGCTGCAGTGGCATGAGTGATTGGGCTCTTTTAAGGCAAAACTTATGGTTGTTCATTTCTCTCATCATCATACAATGAGGGGTATGCCCTTCTTTTATAGCTGCTGCACACTAGGGGGCTACACCTTTTCGGTGTGCTCTTTAGACTTCCAATCAAAGTCTCATTTGAACTCTTTGTTAGTCAAAGATGACGGCTCATCATTAATGCATTGTCAAAACCAAATTGAACACTTCTTTGTTAAATGCATGGTGATCACTGTGTTCACACCAATATTCTACCCCTTGATCATCATGCTTATAAGTCCATTTTTCAATAAAATGATATACCAAGATAAAAGGATTACAACCATGAATTAGCCATACTGTTGAACCCAGTTACTATAGTATACCACCTCATATCAAATGAACTTTTTAAACTTAGCTTCAAGACTTTATACCTTAAACTTTATTCATAGTATATGAATTCACTTCTTCGATAAATGGTACACCATATCAATAAATTGCAGTAGTCAATTAAGTACTACAGAACCAATTGACCATGGTTCCCATTACATCTCAAAGTGAATCATTTTATAATATGGAGAGAGGGTGCTTCATATACCTCTTATTCCAGGATCAATGGTTTTTTTATCAATGTATGCCAGCAACATAATTTTTAAATACATTGGATAGTAAGCCTTTTACGAGCGGATTCGCTAACTTTACATTAGTACATAAATATAAAGTCTTAGTATATGATTCTGGATTCTATCTTTCACAACATGGTACACAATGTCAACGTGTTTGGCAGCGATACTTGACTTGTTACTTGAATAGAATACTCCTAACTAATTATTGCAGTATTATTTTAAGTGGTTTAAAATGGACATCAACCACTTGAAATTTCGGGATGTATTCCTTTAGCCATATGTAACATCCCGAAATTTCAAATTAATAAAGCGGCGAGTTATTCTAATTTCCGTTCCGATCAAAAATCATCTGTCCCAAATTTCGTTCCGTCTAATTCAAAATCCTTCTTTTTCAATTGTTCCGGTGCCGAAATAATTTAGTCCACGTAATTTTCCTTTGGGGCTAATATTATTTTCCAGAATTTCCTAATTAATTTTCAGATCTCTAAATAATTTTCCTAATTATTTTCTCAATTTTATCCTCTTTCACCTACTGCCTATTTAATCCCTCCTATAAATATCCCTTCTCATTCTTATCCTCTCCGTTCCCCTCCTCGTTCTCCGGAAAAATCATCAACTGACGATTTCTGCGCCTGCCCGTCTGATCCCGCGCCGTTGACCCCGTCACGCACTGCACCAGTCACCATCGATTCCAGCCTCGTCTCCCGCGTCACGCATTCTCCACGTCGCCTGCAGCACTGACTTCGACTCCGCGTGAGGCTGTTCAACCGTCGCGTCACCGCTCCAGTTGATCTCCGGTTTTTCCAGTACTCGGCTCCAGGCTCCAGTGTGTAGCGATTTTTCCTCTTCAATCTCCGGCTCCAGTACAAGTTCCTGAGTTCCGATTCTTGGATCTCCGATTTCCGGTGCGACTTCGTCTCCGATTTCCAATTTTGTGGTAAGAAAATTCCCCTCTCTCCAATTCTTTTTTCCTCTCCAATAGATTGTTGAATTAATTGCTAATCAATCTGCGATTAATTGTTCTGCGATTAATCTAATTTCTTGTGATCTAGATCGTCTATGATTTTTGGGAAACTCTGTTTGATCTCTGATGTTTCTCAAAATTGTTCCGTTAATTTGTCTCGTCGTGAATGTCATGTAGGATTTTTCGGGGAACGTTTTGCGCACGTTTAGATTTAATTACCGGTTTTAATTGTCGCGTACTTAGCGTCTGACCCTGTTCATGCTGTGTTTAGCTTAGTGTTCCAAAGGAGGAGTTTCACGAGCCCGCTCAGTTTGACGACCCGGATCCCGACTTTGATCCCGAGTTGCCAGGCAAGCCGCGTTCTTTAATCACTTTGTACCCAGTATTTTAAACTGCATGTTTTGATTGCAACCCTAATTTGCATGTCAACTATTTTAAAATATGCTAGCAACATTTCTAAGCCGTGCCTATTTATTGTTCTACAAATATGAGCCTTAGGATTGCTTTAGAATAATTATTTTATTTTTATGCTTAGCCATACTTAGTCACATTTATTTTTATCTCATACCTATCACTATAAAAATAGAATTTGTGTTAAATGCTTTTGAAATGTGCTTCAAATGTGTGAGTTTTGTAAATAACTATACATAACTATTTAGCCGAGGCAGGATGGAGTATAAGGAGCTGGGGGACTTTTGAGAAGTCTTGTGGGCGCACCTGTTGCGGGTACAATGGGAATATCCGGGCTGAGATCTTTTCGTGAGACTTGTTGTTGGCGTTGAGGTTGGAGAGAGTGCCTGCCCCGGCAATTAAGGACTGAGACCTTCGAGCCTTGTACGCTCAGTTGACAATCATGCACACCATGTTACCCTGTATGGGCAGTGGCTTGATCTTAAAGCTTGCTGAGACCGGTTGTTTACCCGTGGGTTGGCGGTGTTGTGTTAGTGTGGTGTAGAGCTATAACTCCTCACATGAGATCGAGATACCCCACCTGATCAGTGGTAGGCTCTTCACAGCTTCAGGACCTGATTGCGTAGGCATTTGGGATCTCTATCCTGTAGGACAGATAGCGCCAGTTAAAGCTTGTGAACGGGTCTTGTGTGTTCGTCGGGACTACGATGATAGTTCCCGATGACGCTTCTCGTGGGTCCAGGTGTATAACCTCTGTAGAGTTACAGTCAATGCGCATTGCCACGTCCTATTTGGACGGACACCCCCTGAGTTGTGCTCCTCGTTGAGTAGTTTTGTTTTCCTTCCTTCTCTTCTCTTTCAAAATGTTTTTGACTCTGGCCTTTGAGCTGTGGCCGGGTGTGGAGATTACACCGGCATTTAAAATGAACCCTCGTCCGAAATAACGGAGATCCCTGCGGGACAAGATAATAAAATTTGACAGTTTTAAAATAAAACTTTTTTGCATCTTTAAAATAAAATAAAATGTTTTAAACTTGCATTTAGCACTTGAGCCATGCCTTTATCCGTGAAACCATTTGCATGCATACATTGTTGATAGGTAGTACGCGGTTTGCTGAGCATTCGTACTCACGACTTTCTAATTTGTTGTTTTCAGAGGATACCCTCAGTTTCGACTTCGACTACGTCTCTGACGAATCGTGAAGTCCGCTCCTGCGCTCAAGCTAGCCTGTGTGGAGGAGGTTCGCTGCTGCTGCCATGTTGATGCTTCCGTCGCTGCTCTTGTTGGATTCTCGATAGTGATCTATCTGCTCTGAGATGTTCTGGCCTACGTGCCGATGGACCTCTTTGCAGGATTTTACTCTAATAATTTGTTTGACTTGTTATTTTCTATTCTCGTTCTTTTTTAATATTTCTGTTATGGTTTCTTGATTGATCGCTTGTGATGTCGTGCGTACCAACCTCCTGAGATTGGCAAGGTCACGGAAGATCGGGACTTATCAAAAGGTAAGGAAAATCTCGGTCGTTACACCATACAACCTGCCTCATTGCCTCAAAACATGCCATCAGATTTATTCTGCATTGTCAACGATGCAGTAACATTCTTTTTTGAGCTATTCCACGATATAGCTATCTTTGCGATGTGAAATAACATTACGTGGATTTCTTTAACATTAACACATCTCGCAAAACTTTATCTGAATAACCATCTACTTGAGTTATCAGATTTTCTCTTATATGGGCATGTAAACTTTGATGCCTTGCTTCACATGACTTTATTAGATGCTTATTGATCCAATCAACATTAGATTATCATCTGCCAAATATCTCGGTAATGAAAATTATTGTCAGGGCGAGTGCACTTCTTTATTCATAACATAAGGGATTAACTTTCTCTGCAGATTCATAATCATTCTTTAGACATCAAAATGTTCCAAATTTATTACCCTTGACAATAGGAGCAGGTGAGGCTAAACATTTTAAGCATATAATACTTCTTTGGATCTATCTCGGTGAATCTTAATTCCCAAACAAAATTAAATTCACTGAGATCTTTTATATCAACCTTGAAGGAGAGAACATTCTTAGTTTTTAGCAGTAAATTCTTTATCACTGCTGACTTACTCCCCCTGAACTTAACATTACCTACAATTGTTCACTTTATACCATTTGAGACCAAACTTTATCACTTTGATGCTTGTTTCAAAAGGATTTCTTAGGTTGACATCTCAAACATTCTTTCATGACAAACCTTTTGGTTTGGCCATTTATACCTTTTACTATAAACCATCATTTAAGAATGTCATCTTTACATCTGTTTGATGTAACTTCAGTCATAAGGAGCTTCAAGCATCATATTCTTAATGAAACTTTAGTAGGGACATACGAGAAAACCTTATTATAATAAACATCTTCTCTTTCTGTGAAGCTCTTTTGCAATGAGTTTATCTTAGAATATGATGATACTTCCTCATTGCACTGATTTTATTATTCTAAGGTTTCATTCAAAAAATTTTCTCATATGTCGGACATATAGACACATTGTGATGTTTCCTTATTTAACATCATCAATAATTTTAGGAGTCACTTGGTATTCCTATTTTAGTATTTCATTAGGTACCAACTTAATACGAACTTCAGGAATACTAGTAGGTGTTGTATCAATTAGAGATACAACCTTAACATATTTAGGGAGAACATACTTTTGGATTATTGGCCACATAATCCATATTTCTCGTACTCCCCCTGATTGCCTCATTTTCATCAATCACAATGTATTATCCCAATAAACATAATACATTAATTTTGACAATTGATTCTATATGCTTTAATATTATTAGAATCAACTCATAATATTGGGGTCGAGTTATCCCATATTTTGATGGAAAAGCATTGCTATAG
>BCLF01000046.1:1556313-1612295 GCA_001602275.1 Zoysia japonica | reverse complement strand
CCCATATATAAAGATATGTTATACTATCTTCATAATTTCCATCCATGAATTGATTGGAGGAGTTAAGTGGCTTAAACACATTTCGTACCAAATTCATAATCCTTTTAGCCACTTTACTGAGATTCACCCAGTAAAATACCATTAATCATAAAGAGTATGTCATCCGTAGTGTTTACCACCACGATTATACTTATTTTCAAATCTTTATCCTTCGATCATTCTTATTTTGAACATTAACTTTTAAATTCTTAATGCCTCTTAAGTTTGACATAATTGTCACAATCATCATTTATATTTGAAACTTGCTTTCTGTCATAAAATGAGACACTCATCTCTCCCCCTCAAAATGTATCCTTTTTGACAGTGCCATAATTTCGAAGAGTCCCATTATATTTCTTTCACATTTGGTACCACATTAGAAGAGGAGCTATATCATTTATTATTAACAAGACCTTAAATAGGAACTTGATCTCTATTTTTCTTTAACTTAATCCTCGTATTTCATTTGCAACATAAATTGTTGCACCTTATTAGTCCACCACAAAGTGATGGCAGTATTGACATTCAGGAATTCATTCATAAATAAATTTATAATGTCAGTACCACTCTTCATTGAGTCGTCTCATAAAACTTATAAAGATTCTCCTTTTATTTTGACAGCTGGAATTACTCTTAGGCTTAGGCTTTATGCATACTTAGAATTTTAATATCCTTAAGCCTTTCCTTTTCTCACATACATTTGGCCACAAATAAGTTGATCCCATTACTTCTTTCCTACTAGAGTATGTGACATAAAAGGATGAATCTTCTGCGAAAAAATGTTATGATAATAGGATGGACAAGAAAATCATTAGAAGCATCCATGTCCTTCCCTTGGTTTGATGGCCATATCACATTTCTTCATAATGAGCTCTTCTTAGTTTACAATTAAATGCTCTTTTGCTCCCATCTTTGCTTTCTTAATAACATAGACCCTTTTGAGGGTTTCATAATCTTATCACCCTCATCGGGTTCTTTTAGAGCATCATTTTGAAGAGCACAATATAATTCCAGCAACTCATAATTATCTCTATTTTATCCTTACAGGAGACATAATCTTATCTCCATTTTCTTCTTCCAGGAGACATAATCCCTTTCATTAATTTGCTCGAAGCATCTTGATAAGCTCGAGACTTTAAGAGGCATTAGATGCTTAATAAGAAAATTCATTTAATAAGCATCCATATAAACTTATTTTATTGATTCAAAACCCAAAGCAGGTGTGGCTAGAATTGGATTGTGAACAATAAAATGGTCGTGATCAAGTATTCATTAATCAGCTGTGGCCAGAATAATAAATACAAATCACGCTTATTTTTCTTTATGTCCATAAACTTATTTCACCGAATCAAAATCCAAATCAACTGTGGCCAGAATTGGATTTAGAAATGATAAAATAGTTGTGAACAAGTATCTAATAATCAGCTGTGGCAAGAATAGTAAATACAAGTCACACTTAATTTGATGTATATATATAACTTATTTTATCATTCAAGTCCAAAATCAGCTTTGGCAAGAATTTGAACAAGAACAATAAAATGGTTGCAGTCACATATTTGTCACTCAGCTTTGGCTACAATGACAAACATGGGCCACACTTAATTTACTATATTTATAACTTCTTTTATTATTCAAGTTCAAAATCAGCTTTGGCCAGAATTTGAACAAGAACAATAAAATTGTTGTGGTCACATATTCGTTAATCAGCTTTGACGAGAATGAACAAATATGGGCCACACTTAATTTCAAAGCCAACATTAGGGAAGGGAATGAAATTCCACTAATTCAGCCAAAGTTTACTAAATTTATCCCTATCATAAATTATGACAAAAAATTAATCAAATTCCATCATAATTTGGCTTAATTTATCCTTAAATAATGAGAGAACAAAAATTATACCAAATTTTTGTCTTATTTAAAATTTGACAGAAAGGAGACCAAAAATTAATTCAAGTTTGATTCAAATTGAAGCCAATAATTTATTCCCAAAATTATGCAAAATTCTACCAAAATTGGCCCAAAAACTTGAATTTATTCGGCCTATTAAAGCCCAACACAATTCAGCCTATTATGAAATTCTTTGATAAAAGAAAATTTATAATGTTCATTACAGGCTGTAACCAACGAATCCCAGCCCAGTGGCCTTTCGGTCCTTTTAGGCGCCTCCCCGCTTGGGCCTTAAGCCCAGCAACCTGGGCCCAGGCCGGGAAAGTGACTTCACGTGCGCGGACTTCTAGGCCCGTCAGTCGGCCGGTCAATCGTGGCCGTTTGATCGAAATCGGACGGGTGGTATCCATTTCAGGCGGAACAAAACCGGCGCCCTCCGACCCCCAGCGAAACCCTAGTTCATTTTTCTTTTCCTCCCTTCGTTTCTCTCCAGCAGCGACGGCCAGGAAGGCGGCGCGCACGCGGCAGGGAGCAGCGGCGCGCAAGCGGGAGCGGTGGCGCCGGCGAGGCCTGTTTGCCGGAGCACGCGCGCAGCTGCAGCTGGCACACGTCTCCAATGAGCGGCCCCCTATCCGGCAACAACGCCCACTAACCGAGGTCTCCAGGCCAGCCACTCTCTGCCCCCTATTGAATGAAAACAAGGACTCACCGATGACGTGCGGCCGATGCGCTGGAACGTTGAGGCCAAGGCGATCGAGGATGGTGCGGCTCGATCGGGACGAAGACGAGAACGGCGTGGAGACAACGGACACGGCGCACGGCTCCAGGCGACGCGGTGATGACGGGGCGACGGGACGACACGCCCGAGTAAGCGGTGGACGGCGCGCTGGACGGGAACGGCGATGTGGGGACGAGAACCGAAGACGGTGCAGTCGAGAACCGGTCGCGCGCACGGGGTCGAAGGTGCGGGGACCAGAGCAGAGCGGCGTGCGGACAGGGCGACGCGCATGGGAGTCGTCGCGGTGAGGGCGCGCAACGTGGAACGGCTCGAGCGGCGCGACCTCCCTTCGCCCGATCTCCTCTGCTGCTCTGACTTGGGAAGGGGGGAAAGAAAATGAGGAATGAGAGGGGTTGGTGGGAAGGGATAAGGTGGGGGTATTTATAGAAGGCGCAACAGAAGCCCGCGGACCAAAATTATTCAGGCGCCAGAAAATCAAAAGGAGAAATTTGAAATCGAACGAAACTAAATTGGGATAAACTTCACTTCGATTAATTTGAAAATTGTGGACTGTTACATGAAAGCTCTATGCTCATCAGTGGATAAGTCATTTTGTTTAGCTAACCTTAAAGCTCCTAAATTTATCTCGACGGATAAAATGGCCTCTTGTCTATATACAGGTTCATAGGGTGTTACCATAGTCGCCCCATGCCCAGATATCCGATGAGCCCACAATGGTTTCGATAAGACTTCATGTCATCTTTTAGCATGGTTGTCTATCTTTTTTTTAATAAGTTTGATTAACGTTTTATTGCTAGACTCGACCTGACTATTGGTCTGAGCATAATATAGAGATGAATTGAGTATCTTAATCTCATAGGATTAGGCAAATTCTTTGACATGACCGAACGTAAAGAAATACTTTGGTGGTAGTCAAAGTTTGTGGTATTTCGAATCTATAAATAATATGCTCGATAAGGAACTCAATTACTTCTTTGTGCATCATGTTCTTGAGAGCCACCGCTTCGGTCCATTTGGTGAAGTAATCCATCACTACTAACACCAAGCGGTGCCCCTTCTATTAGCCCTATGAAATCCAATCCCCATCCTTGGAATGACTAAGGCTTTTATGATGAGGTTCATCATGGCAGCAGGTGTCAATGGAACATTGCTAAACCTTTGACACTCCTCGCATCCTTTGTAATAGCGATAACAATCGAAAATTATGGTTAGCCAATAAAACCCAGCCCTTCTTAACAACCATTTCATTTTTTGAGCCGATTGATGCGTACCGCAAATGCCTTCATGAACTTTCTCCATAGCCACTTTGGCTTCATCATCACCCAAACATTTCAAGAGCAAATCGTCTCCCGTCCAGCGGTATAAGTCACCATCAATCAATGTATATTTGAAAGCTACATATCAAACCTTCCTATCTACGTTTTGGGTTGGACTACGTATGTATGACACTATGGGTGACCTTCAATATCACGGTTTGACGTGTTAGTACCCGAATGTTCTAGTTCTAGCACCTCAATCATCGGTTTCTCAAGGACTGAAAATTTACCTATTCTAACATTGTAACCCGATGCTTGTTGTGCCAACTCATTAGCTTTACTGTTTTCTAGCCTAGGCACATGATGTATATGAAACTCATCCATCCTTCTAACGATGTCTAGGCATTTGTCCAACATAGCATTCAACGACCCGTCTAAGCATTGAAAATTTCTAGCAACTTGTTGCACTAATAATAAAAAATCGCCGAAAGCCTCTACATATTTAACCCTCATAGACTCTAAAATCTCTAAGCCGAACAATAATGCTTCATATTCGGCTTGGTTATTGGTGCGATCATACTCTAATAGGTTTGAAAATTCAAAGCGTGCATTACGAGGAGAAACTAATACTACACCAACACTTTGACCCTCTTTGCAAACCGATCCATCAAAATACAACTTCTAAGAGGTAAAAGTCACATAACCAATATCCAAATCATGCTCTAAATCAATCCCATGTTCAGCAATAAAATTAGCAACAACTTGATCTTTCATGGATTTCAACGATTCATAAGTCAAATCATATTCAATCAATGCATAAGCCCATTTACCAAGCCTATCACTAGAAATCGGCCAATGCAACATATGCTTACTAACATCAGTTTGACAAGCAACCATACAAGTGCTAGATAGCAAATAATGTCTCAACTTAGTGCAAGCATGATACAAGGAAAAACATAGTTTTTCGATGAGAGTGTACATTGTTTTCGCATCCACCAACCGTCGGCTCACATATGTGATCACATAGTCCTTCCTTTCGTCATCTTATGTCAAAATAGCACCAATCACATCGTCCTCCGCCGCTATTTAAAGACAGAAAGGGACTCAACCCTTGGGCGCCCTAAGAACCGGCGGTGAGGATAAGTACTTTTTTATCTTCTCAAAAGCTTTTGCTGTTTTGCCCCCCCAGTGAATTTGACTTCATTCTTTAGCCGAAGAATAGGAGTAAATGCAATAATCTTTCCCGATAAGTTGGATATGAATCGCCTCAAGTAATTCACTTTTCCTAAGAAGTTTTGCAATTCTCTCTTACATGTAAGCACGTGCACATTCCTAATTGCCTCTATCCTTTTAGGATCTACCTCTATGCCCTTTTCATGAATGATAAAGCTTAAAAACTTTCCGACCGATACACCAAAAGCACATTTGAGTGGGTTCATTTTTAAACCAAAACGGCGCATCCGGTCCAAAGCGAGTTGCAAATTGGTCAAGTGAGAATCTAAAGCGGCTGATTTGATCACCACATCATCTATGTAAACCTCTATGATGACACCAAGCAAATCATGAAAGATAAAATTTATGACTCTTTGATATGTGGCACCCGCATTTATTAACCCAAAACCATGACAACCTACTCAAACAATCTTACAAAACCGAGACACCTAAAATCAGTTTTAGACATATCCTCTTCGGCCATGAAAATTTGATTATATCCCGCATTACCATCAAGAAAACTAATAACTCTATGGTCGTAAGCATCATTAATCAACATATCAGCTATGGGCATAGGATACTCATCTTTAGGAGTGGCTCTATTCAAATTTCTGAAATCAATGCAAACTCTAATTTACCAGTATTCTTTGTTTCCACCGGCATGATATTGGATATCCACTCCGTATACCTGTAAGGTCTTATAAATTTCGCATCTAAGTAATCAATTAATTTTCTCTTTAATTCGATCATGCATATTCAGATTAAACCTCCTCATCGGTTGCTCAAAAGGTTTAAAACCAGATTTTATTGGGAGCCGATGCTCAACTAACTCGCGACTCAACCCGAGCATTTTATTATAAGACCATGCAAAATAGTCCACGTATTCTTTTAATAAACCGATCAACTTTACCTTGTAATCAGCTTTCAGATTTTGGTTTATCAAAGTTGGCCTAGGATTATCATCGCTGTCAAAGTTCACCTCCTTAAGAGGATCGATCGATGTGAATCTTTGTCCTAACTTATCCATGTCCTCTATCTCTTCTATTGCTTTGCACATATCGTTCGTGTTGGATCGATTGTGTTCCACTCTATTTTGCAACCAATCAATATTTGACTCCATTAAATCACATTATATGGCTGAAGTAATTTTCCATCGGCTTTACATTGACAGGTACAAAACCATCTCTAGTCACACTAAGAAAATCATAATCCGTCAAGTCTAAATCGGTCAAGCACTTGACGGTGTCATGCAGCAAAAAAGATGATTCGGCCATAGCAACACAAGCCGATGCATCCACATGAACAACCTCTATTGGCATCTACATCATCACCAACCCATTGTATCAAGAATTGATGCAATGTAGATAGAACACATCTATTGGCATGAATCCAATCACGCCCTAAGATCAAGCTATAACTACCGCGCACATCAGTGTCAAAGAAAGTGGTAGCCATGGTCTTGTTTCCAATGGTGAGCTCCATAGAAGCGACCCCCTTAGCCTCGATAGGGTCTCTTCCTCTCACACCGTTCAAAGTCCCGGATGAGCTCGTCATCGGCCTTATCTAGCTTCTTAAACAAAGAATATGGCATTAGATTAACAATCGCACCATCATCTGTAAGCATGCGAGAAAACGGTTTGCCATTGATATGACCTCTCACATAGAGGGGTTTCAAATGGTTCTCCGATTTCTCGAGCTTCTCAAAGATAGCATTTTTCGGCCCAAAGACAAATTGTGCCATGACCTCTTCTTCCTCTAATAAAGAGTAATCGGAAAGAGACAAGCAAATAGTGTTGATGTCCATACCTTCCCGAGGTGATGTAGGCTCGTAGTATAAGAGGTCGTCATCATCGAACTCGGACATATCGACGTCTCCCGTGGGCAAAGGTGCTATAGAGTCCTCTCCCAAGATGACGTCGGCCAAACCTAGTGGTTTCGGAGTAGCCACCGCTTCCTTCGTTACCGGTGGAGTAGGAACCTCGGGCTCCTTGACTCTCCACTGCTTATCTTGAAGGACCATCGTCTTGATCTCGTTGAAGACCTCATCTCTCTTCTTCTCCGCCACCTCCTCTCGAATCTTCCGAAGGCACAACCTTTGGAGCTTCCTTTTTTGAGTGTGGGTCAAGCCAGGCGGGCACCACCTCGATTGTGTGTACTTGGTGGAGCTCTTGTTGCTGCTAGCTTCATAATCATGGAAAGCTTTTTTGATCGGATCAACCAAAGTGATCAGTCCCGTGAAGACTCTCCTGATTTTGACATCAGTTGTGTCGATTTTTACGACACCTCCGGATGCACTCTTTTGATGAACAAAAATAGAAGGGGTAGATTCATTACCTTGCTCGGGCGCCACTCTTGCTTAGACGCGGTGGTGGAGCTCCCTCCTTGAACTTTGATCGGTCGAGACTCCGTCCAATTCAGAATAGGGCCGGAAAGCCTTGTGAAGACATCTTCCCTCAGTCCGTTTCACCCGGATGAAATGGCGGGTATGGCATCGGTGGAATGGGCATCGGTGGCATCGGCATCTATGGCCCCATGTATGGATGCCACACCGGGAATGGCGGACAAGGCATAGGATGGAACCAGGGAGGTGACACTCCGAATCCATGTGGAGGAAGAGGAGGCCCATTAACATCCGCGGTTTGCCTCATCTCCTTCCTTGGTGGGTTGCCTCCCTTCGGTGGTGATCTTGACCGCTTCATAGACCGATTGTTCTGGTTTTTGTACTCAGCCATGAGACGGTTGAAGGCACTTTTGGGCCCCCATCTTCCGGTTCGTGGCCTTGCCTTGTTTTATCTTCCACTTGCCCACCTCCAAATTCTTCGGCTTTATCATCTTGGGCTGTGAAGCTTGCCCCTCGGGTCTTGAGCTTTAAATGGTGACATTGAGAGACTCTTGACCATCGGGAGACTTCTCGAGCACCACCTTGCTCCTAGAGGCCCCTTTCTCACTCGGAGAAATAGGCATCTCCTCCCTGATGATCACGTTCTTCCCCTTAGTTGTATCGGCTTGATGAGACCGAATCAACACCTTGTGGTTGAGCTCTAGAGTGTTGACGAGGAAGGGGTGTTTGTCGATCTACATCTCTTTAAGACTCAATCATCCCTTATTAAAGGCCGATTGGACCTGTCAACGAAAAACATTGCAATCGTTAGTAGCATGAGAATAAGAGTTATGCCATTTACAATATGCTTTATGCTTAATCTCATCCGCCGGAGGTAAAGTATATGCAATTTTAATGTATCGATCTTTGTGCAACTCATCAAATATTTTCTCGCATTTAGCTACATCAAAGGTGTATTTCATATCGTCTTTCCGTTTCTTATGAACTGGTTTGAGCGAATCACAAGCAAATGATTTGGCCTTAGATGGCTAAACGAACTTGGCAGCTAGGATGTCATTGGAATCATCATCGGAGCTATTCGAATCATATTCCACGACATGCACGCTGCGGCGGGAATTGTAATTATGTTTTATTTCTTTGCTTTGACTTTCTTGAGCCGAGGCCCTTTGTTGCAGGTGAGTGAGCGTAAGAAAATCGTATCCCTCCAACTTCTCCCTAAGGTGAGACCGTAAACCACTAAAAACTAGGTCGGCTACATCTTTTTCTAAAATTGTCAAATTAAAGCATCGGTTCTTAACATCTCTAAACCGTCGAAGATAATCAATGATGTGTTCCTCTTTCCCTTGCCGAACCGATGTCAAATGTGACAACTTTAATTCATTGTCCCCGGAATAAAATTGATCATGAAACTTGCGCTTTAAAGATTCCCACGTGTATATGGAGCCCGGGGACAATGACAAAAACCAAGAGAAAGCGGTTTCAACTAGTGACAAAGAAAAAAACCGTACTTTCAAAGCCTCACTAAAACTTGATTCTCCAAGTTGTGCTATATATTGGCTAACATGTTCTCAAGTGGTTTTGCTATCGTCGCGATTGAATTTGACAAAGTCGAAAACACACCATCCAACAGGATATGGGACCGAATCAAAGTATATGGGGTACGGTTTTTGATAAATCTGGTCTCTTCCCTTGAGGTCCACCCCTAGCTTTCCGCGAAATTGTTTGTTCAAGTCCTCCTTAATACACACTATACACTATGTTGGCAATGGGTGGCCTAGCAGAAGTGCTTGATGGTGGAGGGTGTACACTTGTTGTCATGGCACTAAATAATTCATTAGAAATGGGGCCATGAAAGACACCCGTACCGCTTGATGGGATAGGCGGCGTGCTATACGCAACGGTATGGTAAGGAGGAACTAAACTAGCCAATTCGTTCAATCGGCTCGTGGCTGGATTGAGGATGCTAGTGATCGGCTCTACGCTAGCGGGAGACACTACCAAAGCATTAGTTTGCACATGAGACGAAAAACTAGTTTGCCCACTAAACGAGTTCAACGGCATGCCATACGGGGTTGTTCTACACTAGGTGTAGTCGGTTTCGATGTGCTAGTAGTAGGACCTACATGCGCAACATGAGAAGATGATGCAATACTAACATTTTTAGATTTAGACAAGTTCTCTTGGATCATGTATTGCATATCATTAGTCCAAACCTTTTTTAGATCGGCAAAGTAATATGAAAGGTCTTCAAAAGAAACGGGAGCATGCGAAGATGTGCTCATGTTGGTAGCACCCACGGCCTCGTCGTCGATGATGGTCAGAAGAACAGGCTCCTTCACTTGAGAGATTGCGTCTTGACGGTCCTTCTTGAAACATGCCAAGTACTCCTGCAGCTCTCGCTCTTTCCGCGTCTTGCGCCTCCTCGAGAACTCCTCCAAGGATGGCATACGATGTTCGTCATGGAGATCTCAGAGTTCATGGTGAAAAACAATGATTTGGTTTGTGCAACCGGAATCACTAGTTTCCCAACGGAGTCGCCAAAAATTGTGTTGCTACCGAAATCGGGTCCAGGCCAACACACCGCTCGTACATCCGTGCGCGGGAACATCGGCGCATTCTCAACGCCGAGTTCAGGCAGCACCTAGACAACCCAGCCTCGGGAGGGACCCCGTCGGAGGAGGATGGTCTTAGAGGTAATCCAGGCTCGGTCAAGCCAGTCGAATCGCCTTCGATCGTCGTCGGGATGAAGGAAGAACAGCACAAGGGTCGAGTAAGGGGATTAGGGTTTGGAGAAGAACGAAAAGTAAAGGAAAATAATAGGTTCGATTGGGATGCCTCTCAACTGGCCATGGGCCTCTGTTATATATAGAGGTGAGATGGTCTTATCCCGTAGAGCAACTGATCCCCCAAGTTAGAAAAGAAATTAGAATCAATCTGCTGAAAACTTTCGTAAACCGACACCACCGGAGTGTCCGGTAAAGTGCCGGATACTACGGTGATCGGAATCTCCGTTAGAGTACCAGAGTGTCCGTCATGTAATTTCAGAAACCCGAGAGGGCTCACCGGACAATCCGGCACAGTGCCGAACACTTCGGTGGATTGAAGAGCCCCAATCTGAGACGGCTTGCCAGATAATTCGGCATGTTGTCGGAAGCTCCGGTGGGTTGAACACCCAAACCCGAGAGGGTCTTGCCAGAGGATCCGGCATGGTGCCGAACAGTCCTGCATGGGGCCGGACACTCTGGTGGACTAAGTGCCCGAAAATCGAGAGGGCCTACCAGACCCTCCGGTAGTGTACCGGATACTCCGACGAGCCAGAAGCCTCAAACCCGAGAGGGCCTACCGGACCCTCGGACAGTGTGCCGGATACTCCGATGGCCCTGTGATTTTTGGGTGTCAACAGGCTGACGTCTCTGTCGTTCAGCTCCTGAACCGGCCTCGCGGTCTTCTCCATGTCCTGCAACACACCATGCATGAAATATTCATGGGCCATTGTTGAGCAACAGATCGATGGGAAAAAATGGAAAACGATGGTGGCATGGAGCTGGAGGCGTTTGTGGAAAACACGATAAGGAGCGAGACTTCCGTTGTGTACGGCTTCCCGGAGAAGCTCCATCTGCTGTTTGGACACGGTATGAACCTGCAGATTAAACAACCCTTTAAAACTCACTACTAGAATCAACATATTTCCCTAGACTAAAAATTACTAGGGAAAAAATAAAAAAAAAAACCCTAGGGAAATGAACCAGCGGGGGAGGGGGGCTCTTTCCCTACCGAATTCAAAATCTCCTAGGGAAAATGTTTCATTTCCCTACTAAACCCTTAAGATTCTAGGGAAATAATATCGTTCCCTACAATTTTTATACATATTGCAGGGAAACTTTCGTTTCCTAGGAATTACATAAAAAAACTCTAGGAAAAGATAGAACTTCCTATAGGAAATGGAGGATTTCAGTAGTGACTCGTGGAAATCTCCCTCACCATTCACCAATCCAATCCCGTAATAGAAAGGACATTATGTATGCAGATGCAGGGTAGCAATGATGAAAATAATATGGATCAAGAAAGCAAAGATTGAACGAAGCTGGACTGAAACGCGAGAGCGCTGAGGCTACGCACCCTCCTGACGATCGTCCAGATAACGCCCTCGGTGCAGGGTGGCATGGTGAGCGACCCATGTACCGGTTGTAGACGCTAGCCCGGCCGCGCGTGGCGCGGGGATCCACGACGCCAAGCGGCTCCTCGCAGTCCTTCCGGTCCATGATCCGCTTTAGGAAGGACTCCAGTCTGCGGAGGAGCCCGTCGTCACGGGGCCCGACCTCGTACAGCACGCCGATCACCGTGGCCTTGTTCTCGGCGCTTTGGTGGACCAGGTGCAGGCGTGCAGCTCCATGTCATACCGGCGGCCCTTGACAGTGTGCTTGCTGGGCGAGGGCCAGTGCAGCTGGTGGAGGAAGTACGCCGTGCCGTTGATCACCACACTCCCGGCATCGCCGTTGAACTTCACCTGCAAACGGATCACCAGTCGGCAGTGTCTGTGTAAGGAGATACGTGGAAGCGGGATCCTACGAACAAATGCTGGCCGAATTGATTCACATTGAGTCACGCTGGCAACCGCACGTAGCTGGTAGCAATAATGGTCAAATCAATTCATAGTTGTCCCATGCCGGCCTGCCAACGGCGAGCTAACAGGGATACGGACCATGATGTCGCGGCCGCGGTTGACGATGGACGCCTCTGCGGGATGGTAGGTGGGTTGAGGTAGCCGAGGGGCCGCACAAGCGAGACACGTTCAATGGAGACGTCAACGTTGAAAATAATCGCATTTTAGTGATGATTAAATTAATTCTAGTAATTAGAAAAGATTAAATATAGTGATGTTCGGAGTACTACGTATGATGCATACTAGCACTACGATCCAAATTTGCCGAAGCAATCGTGATCCCTCCGGTGCTAGTAATAAAATGCATATAAATAGCAGAAAGAGAGAGATGCATGTCATTCTTACAGTGAGGTTGTCAACGCAAATATTGCGCAAATAGTAGACAAAGCAGACCGTCAATGTAGATGCAGCACGTAACCGGAGCGAAGAGAAAGCAATCGAACGGCGTCGAGGGGAAGCAGACGAATAGCGAGTAGTCGCAGAGGCGCTTCCCAAAAACTTTATACGGCCCCTACCCCGTGCAGGGACACGAGGGGACGTGGATTTCGAAGACCTACTCTCCTGACGCCGATGGCACATCGGCGACGGGTGGGGAAGACAGAGCAGCGCAACACTCAAGTGAAAGGAGAATGAGAGTATGGTTGTGTATGTTCTGGACGACGTCTCGCACTTCTATTTATACACAAGAGCTCCCACGTATATGGTAAGCAGGCTGCCATGTACAACACCTGTATATATGTTAACTAGCCTACCATTTATATGATTATGGTAACTAGCCTACCATTTATACGAATATGATAACCAGCCTGCCATCACAAGAATAATTGCTAACCAAGAATTAATAAGCGCAATATTCTCCTTCCATATGTGAGGGGGCCTTTGGGATTTATGGAATGTTGTTTGGAAAACCTTTCAAATCTTCTAACAATCCCCACCAGATCCCAGAGGCACGCTTCAAATTCTCCCCGTACTAAAGTAATGTTAATATACCAGTTTTCTTTCAGTGGAGACCATTTAAGGTTGAACATCCACCTAGAACCCCAAGCTACACTCATTCACAACTGCGCAATAGACTAAGCCTTGAATTGACGGTTTGGTGTGAACAATTTTCACCTGAGGCCTTACTAGTACTTGGCTGATAAGTGTCAACCCCACGAGCTTATAAGTCATACTCCTGTCTCACTTCGTGAGTCTCTTAAAGAATACCCAATTCTTATAAATTGTGACTAGCTGTTAGACTCATATAGGTGTGTTCTTACAAGAATACTCTGTAAGACAGTATCTTGCTATAAAAGTCTCAGAATACATTAGGACGATAGTCCGCTTGCCTTACAGAAATGAGAGTACTGCATCTCCAACGGAGTGGGTTAGTAATAGGTTGTACTCTCCCGTCAACCAACAGTTTGTTCTTCCTAGTTCCTAATTAACGGGATCTGTGATCACATAGGTTGGGTTACCACTGTGGTTAACTCGCATGGGTCTCAATCTTATCTCCTTCGATGCATTATCAATCATAGTGCACGATAATCTCTTAGTAAAGAGATCTGTCAGGTTCTTAGCTGTATGAATGTATTTCATAGGTATTCCTCCGGAGCTTCTCAACTTCCTGATAGACTTCAATCTGCGCTTCACATGTTTGTTGGACTTCATATTATCCTGACAATTGCTCACCTTTGTAATAACTATTTGATTATCACAGTTCATGAGAATAGCTGGGATTGGTTTTTCAACCACAGGTAAGTCCATCAACAATTCTCTCAACCACTCAGCTTCAGTACAAGCTGTGTCCAGAGCCGTAAGCTCTACCTCCATAGTGGATTTAGTAAGAATCATCTGTTCATAGGATCGCCATGAGACAGCACCGCCACATAAAGTGAAAACATATTCACTAGTGGCCTTTATCTCATCGGCGTATGTAATCTAATTTGAATCATTATATCCTTCGAGTACACTAGGATACCTTGAATAGTGAATTCCATAACTAATTGTACCTCTTAAATAACATAACAGTCGATCAATACCATGTCAATGATCATCTCCTGGATTAGATGTAAATCTACTCAGTTTGCCCACAGCAAACGAGATGTCAGGGCGAGTTGCGCTAGCTACATACATCAGTGACCCAATAATTTGAGAATATCTCAATTGATCCATTCCTAGTCCTCGGTTCTTTTGAAGTATTAGACTAGGATCATAAGAAGTTGGAGAAGGTTTACTATCCATGTAGCCAAAACGGCTCAATACATTTTTCACATAATGAGATTGCAACAAGGCAATCCCATTCTCTTCTTTCGTTAGTTTAATATTCAGTCACATCCACTTCATTCAAATCCTTCATTCAAAATTTTGGGATAAGAATGATTTTACATCATTTATCTCATCGAGACCTATCCCAAAAATAAGTATATCATCGACATACAAACACAAGATTACTCTTTTACCCCCATCATGGCGGTAATATACACAAGTATCGGCTTCATTCACTGTAAACTCAGCAGAGGTTAAAGTTTTATCAAACTTCTCATGCCACTGCTTGGTTGCTTGCTTTAAGCCGTACAAGGATTTAAGTAACTTACACACCTTGCCCTCTTGTCCTGGTACTATAAATCTATCAGGTTGATCCATATAGATCTCCTCATCTAGCTCTCCATTAAAAAAAGCCATCTTCATGTCCATCTTGAACGAGAAGATCATGTGAGGCAGCCAAGGATAATAGTATTCGGATGGTAGTCATCCTGGCAACGGGTGAGTAAGTATCAAATGAATCCTCGTCTTCTTTCTGAGTATACCCTTTAGCCACAAGCCTTGCCTTGTACTTTTCAATAGTGCCATCAAGTCTTAGCTTCTTCTTAAACACCCACTTGCATCCCACTGGCTTACAAATAAGTGGTCGGTTCGTTACTTCCCACGTCCCATTGGCAGTGATGGAGTCCATCTCACTCCGGACTGCATCCTTCCAGTATTCTGCGTCAGGCAATGCATATGCCTCTGAGATGGTTGTCGGAGTATCATCCACAAGGTAGACAGTAAAGTCATCACCAAAGGATTTTGTAATCCTCTGTCTCTTGCTCCTTGGAAGTGCTTCTTCACTGTCATCCTTCTCATTTTCGTGCAGGTGCTCAAATGACTCAATCATAGGTATGGGTTCAAAAGTCAAATCAAATGATGAACTAGATGGAGAATATGCATCTTTCAATGGAAAAATATTTTCAAAGAAAGTGACATCACGAGACTCCAAAAGTGAATCAACTAAAACATTAGGCGTTCAGATTTTATTACTAAGAACTTATATGCCGTGGTGTGGTGTGCATATCCTAAGAAAATGCAGTCAACTGTTTTAGGTCTGAGCTTGCGCTTCTTATTTATTGGTATACTAACCATGGCCAAACAGCCTCAAGTGCGCAAGTAATGAAGTGAAGATTTTCTTCCCTTTCATCCTTTATATAGAGTGACTTCACTGTTCTTAGTAGGAACTCTATTCAGAACGTGACAAGCTGTCAAAACAGCCTCCTCACCATGCCTTAGACATACCGGACGTTCCTAACATGGCATTCACCAAGTCCATTAACGTCCGGTTCTTTCTTTCGGCAACCCCATTAGATCGAGATGAATAGGGATGTGTTCATTCATGAGTTATTCCATTCTCCGAACAGAAAAGATCAAACTCATTGGAAAAGTATTCCCCACCACGATCGGACCTAACTCATTTTATTTTTCTTTCTAGTTGATTCTTCACCTCAGCTTTATAAGTCTTAAAACATTCTAACGCCTCATCTTTAGTTTTTAGAAGAAACACATAACAATATCAGGTCATAAAATATATTTTCTCTCCTTTTGTCAACACACCATTCATCTCGCAGATATCAGAATGAATGAATTCTAGTAATGTCGAGTTTCTCTCGTCTACAGCTTTATGAGGCTTACGAGGTTGCTTTGCTTGCACACAACCTTGACATTTAGAACCTTTAACAGTAGGTAACTTTGAAATTAAACTCATACAGGATAGCCGCGACATACAATCAAAGTTAATGTGACACAAACGAGAATGCCATATATCAACTTCAGAATTGTTTGAATCACACACATGGTTCACAACTTTATTTGATAAATCTGAAAAAGAAGCGGAACAAGCCTCTACAATCATAGTCTTTGCCGATGAATTGGCCAAATCTCGACATGACTACTTTATTTGACTCAAAGACCAGCTTGAATCTATCTCGATAGAGAAGAGATCCACTAACAAGGTTTTTGTTTATTGAAAGAGCATGTTGCACGTTCTTCAATCACATGATCTTTCTCGAAGTAAACTTCAGATCGACCGAACCAACATCAAGAACAGAAGCATGCGAGCCGTTCCCCATCATTAGATTGATAAATAGAGAAAACACTAGGTAAATTAACATACCCAGAGCCTTCACTAGAGTCACCAATGGTCACGTTGGTAGACTTCTACCCTTTCTGATTGTTCTTGCCCTTGCAGTTACGACACTTTTTAGCAAAGTGTCCATTCTCACCGCACGCAAAGTAGCAATCTCATCCATATTCATCTTCTTCTTGAATTTAGTAGTCTACACAGCTTTTCCTTTTCCCTTTTAGTTCTTTCTACCACTGTGCTGCATCACATTGGTGTTGGACTGCCCTCCAGGTGCCTGGCAAAGCATCTTTTGACCGAGCCTTCTCTTCAGCATCAAGACAAGCCAACAAATCTTCAACAGAAATGTTTTGTCTCTTATGTTTTAGAGATGTGGCATAGTTTCTCCATGACGAAGGTAACTTGGCAATAATGTCCCCTGCCACAAACTTGTCAGGCAATTGACATCCATTTTGTTCGAGCTCCCTCATAATGAGTTGGAGTTCATAGGCCTGCTCCACGACAGAACGGTTATCCACCCTTTTGAAGTCGTGGTACTACTCTATGACATACAGCTTGCGTCCAGCATCCGAGACCGAGAGCTTATGTTCAAGTTCCTCCCACAGTTCTGTGGTACTCTTGATGTGCATGTACACATCGCACAACTAGTCAGAGAGAACACTAAGGACGCATCCGACGAAAATCACCGTAGCCACGGCAAACTCTTGCACCTCTTTCTCACTTGCAAGAGGCAGTGCAGGAGGATTACCCATGACCCAAAACACGCCCATAGCCGAGAGCCACAGTTGGACTCTCGTCTATCATCTCTTGAAGTTCACACCCTTGAACTTCTCTGGTTTCATCGCATCAGCAAATCCAGCCATCACTAAATGCCTATAAGGTTTTTGAATTATTGAAAATAATCGCATTTTAGTGATGATTAAATTAATTCCAGTAATTGGGAAAAGATTAAATATAGTGACGTTCAGAATACTACGTATGATGAATACTAGCACTACGATCCAAATTTGCCGAACCAATCGTGATCCCTCCAGTGCTTGTAACAGAATGCGTAAATAGCAGAAAAAGAGAGATGCATGTCATTCTTACAGTGGGGTTGTTGACGCAAATATTGCGCAAATAGTAGATGAAGCTGACCGTCGACGTAGATGCAGCATGTGACCGGAGCAAAGAGGAAGCAGTCGAACAGCGTCGAAAGGAAGCTGACGACCAGCGAGCAGTCGCGGAGGCGCTTCTCGAAAACCTTATACAACCCCTAACCCATGCAGGGACACGAGGGGACATGAGTTTCGAAGACTTGCTCTCCCGACGCCGATGGCACGTCGCCGACAGGTGGGGAAGACAAAGCAGCGTAGCACTCAAAGGAGAGGAGAATGAGAGAATGGTTGTGTATGTTCTGAACGAGTCTCGCCCCTCTATTTATACACAAGAACTCTCACGTATATGGTAAGAAGGCTGCCATGTATAACACCTGTATATATGTTAACTAGCCTACTATTTATATGAATATGGTAACTAGCCTACCATTTATACGAATATGGTAACCAGCCTGCCATCACAAGAATAATTACTTACCAAAAATTGATAAGCGCAATATTCTCCTTCCATATGTGAGGGGGCCTTTGGGATTTATGGAATGTTATTAGGAAAACCTTTCAAATCTTCTAACAGTCGATGGGCGACTGCATCAGCCCCGCGCCGCACGCTCCGCCTTGATCGCGCCCCAGTGCTCCGGCCCGTTCTCTGCGCCGCGGACATAGCTGAACTCCTCACGCTCTGCGACAGCACAACAAGAAGCTACATCAGGAGGAGGGCCAGCACTGCCGCGAGGACCGTCACTGACGACGCGCGAGACCGACGCGTGTTGTGCTGCGCTATTGTCGTCTCTGACTGCCAGCAAGACGTCTCTTGTTGAGCTAGCAAACCTGATTTGGGAAGTGGGAGCCTGGGAGGCCATCACGATGGGAGCGTATATATGCCGCGGCCTTGACGGGACGGGACGCGCGCGCCTGCCAGGTTGAAACGCTTCAAACCGGCTCCGCAGACCTCGGCAGCCACGAGCCAACAAGCTGGCTGTTTGTTCATACGACCCAGGTCCCTGCGGTGGCGTCAGGAAGCACGCAAGTCTCTGCCGCCTGTGTGCAGATTCGCGCCACAATAAGAGCTCGGTCGTCGGATGCCAACAGGCCCCGGTGAGCGGTGCGTTTTTCTCCCCGGCTTCTATAGGAGCGGAATTGTCTAACGTTAGTTAGACGGAGGAACGTCCATCCATTGCCGTCTTTGGAAGCGTCGCTACGGCTAGCTACGCGATGTGTTTCGGCGGAGGAAAAAATAAATTCAGAAGTTTTTTAATATTTAAGAAAGAATTTATTTTTCCCTCCGCAGAAACACATCTTGAAGCTGACTGCAGTGGGGCTTTTGAAGCTGGGATTGTGCAATGTGGAAGGGACAGCAATGGATGGGCGTTCGTCTGTCTAACGAGCATTAGACGATCCCATTCCGCTCGTCTGTCTAACGAGCATTAGACGATCCCATTCCGCTTCTGTAAGCTACCCAATCGATCCCTTGGACGGTGGCACGCGGCGGACTTGCAGAGGCGATAAACTGATCGGCGGTCACAACTCACTATCAACAGGGGAGAACACTGCTGCGTTTTGCGATACCGAAATCAGTGGAAGATCGCAATGAGACAGCATGTTCGGTTTATACTAGCACAAAATAACACAAAGGAGACATCATCATTAGTGACAAAATAAAAAAGCCGTCGCTAATGCTACATCAGCGACGGCTGGAAATTCACGTCACTGATACTTGCGTCCAACGGAATAATAGGGACGCGTCTTAAAAAAGCCGTCGCTGTTGAGACCCATTACCGACGGTCATTTGTAACCCATCGCTGATACACTTACATTAGCGACACATACAATTTAGCTGTCGCTGATATGCAACATTAGCGACGAGTGATTACCGACCGTCGCTGATATACGACCATTAGCAACATGTTGCCAGCGACCGTCACTGATACTCTACATTCGAGACGGGCCATAGCAGCCATCGCTGATACTCCATCATTAGCAACGCGCCTATATCACCGTCGCTAATAGTTACAACATTAGCAACCCGTTTTGGCTACCCGTCGTTGATGTTTTTCATCATAGACGCGTTGTTGCGCCCGTCGCTGATAGTTTATCATTAGAGACTCATTTTCTTTACCCGTCGCTGATGATCTAAATGGCTGCGCACATCAAATCGTCTCCTAGCCGTTAAATCTTTCGAGACTGATCTAATCCCCGTTTGTCCAAGGGCGAGAACTCCGCACTGGCCGTCAACCCGTTTGTCCATGGGCGAGAACTCCTCACTGGCCGTCAATGTATGTAGTGCAAATTCTAAAATTTTAATTTCATGTTTGTGGGACTTCGCCGTGCCCACCTGTGGTCCGCTTGATGATGCTAAGCTCTCTGATCTTTGAGACCGGATGGCCACATTTTTAATCTTCGAGGTTATTTCCAGCATGGGAGAGTTCCATTGTGCATTTGTGATCGATATGACAATTTTTTTACATTTGGGATATGAAACATGCTTGTAATATTCTGCGCTGTTGTTACGAGACAAACATGTGCATGTTATTATTTCAATGGATTCATATGTTCCATGTCCTTTCTCTTGTTGTAGTCTGAATGTCGGCTGTGATTGGAGAGTTGGTTATGCAATTACGGTGGATTTCAAATGTTATGATCATAAATGCAAATCTGATATTGCGTGAACCAGTTACTGATATTAAAAATCTATCAGAGTCGCGTGAGAGGCTTCCCCCAGGAGCTACCACTAGTGACATCCGTAAAAACATCCATCAGCGACGGGATTTAACACATCAGTTACTGATAGTCACCAGAGACGGGCCACACAAAAGCACCATTGCTGATGACCCATTATGTGACGGGTTTAAGAAGCTGACGCTGATGATACCTATTAGTGATGCGTTATTGGACAGTCGTCGCTGATTCCACAGCTATTAGCGAGGTGATTAAGGAAAGCCGTCGCTGATGGTACACCTATTAATGATGCGGTTCTGGACAGCCGTCGCTGATGGTGCATCTATTAGTGACGTAGTTCTGGATAGCCGTCGCTAATGGTCCACCTATTACTAACTCGTTTCTAATAGGCCGACGCTGATGGTACACCTATTAGTGACTTGTTACTAAACAGCCGTCGCTGATGGTATACCTATTAGTGACCCATTTCAATCAGCCGTCGCTGATGATGCACGTATCAGTGACAGGTTTTTACCCGTCTAAGATGGACATACATCAGCGACGTAAATTTAACAACGGCTGGGTTAACCGTCGTTAATGATGTAATATGACCGTCGCTGATGACTCTTTGTGGTAGTAATTAGTTAACTGCATTACGCAGCTTGCCCGCACGCAGCAGCCAATTGCCGACCGACACCCTAATTCCGCGTGTGGAAATTAGATGGGATCCGTGGCTGATTTGGCGCACGTCTGCTTGAAGATTTTTTTACGACTTGCTAGGCACCTTTGTAACAAGCCTTAAAAAAAAAGTTTTGGTTCTTCTTGGGTGTGTTTTTGTGTTTTGGCATTTCCTTTTCCGCGATCAAGCATATTACACAGAAAACAGTGTGCGACTTCTACCCACGTGCTCTTTTTAAAAACTGTCTCAGCCTTGTTGACAATTCAGATAAGTTCTTCATCATATAGTGAAGTTAGCCCTGTTTGGTATGGATTTTCAAAGTGCTTCTGCTTCGGATTCTATAAAAAGTCCACCAAACGGTGTAGTTTTACAAGAAGTGCTTCTATATCCCTCCTCAAGAAGCACTTCTCTAATTTCTATTAGGAGCCAAAATAGTGCTTTTCATGGATTATACATTGGAACCACAATAAAAGCCGTTTTGCCAAACGGTTTGAAAAATGCTTTTTTGTAGAGAATCTATTTTTGGAGAAGCTATTTTTTTGATAAGTTGCTTTTCTAAAGAAGCTGTTTTCTAAGAATCTATACCAAACAACGCCTTAATTTGTTACGCTGGATCTGCTGGTTTCTTGTACACCTATTAAAACCATATACAGAATTGATAAAAAGTAAAATGATCTCAAAGTTAATTTCCGTACATCTGTATTTCTACTAGTGAGGAATTGATGGTGGATGAGGACGTGAAACTTGAATTTTCTTCTCTCAAGGATTCGTATGAGGGCTGCTAATTCAAACTCCTTTTATTTAGATGAGAAAAATCATTCTTTAATTAAATGGACACAATCTTGTTCCGGTTCCTTAAAAAAAAGATACAGAGCAAGGCTCCGTTTGGAATGGAGGAAAATTTCATGTTCCTATGTTTTTTCCTGTAAAATTGAACTAATTCCTGTAGAGAAATTTCTGTGAAATTCCTGCATTTCAAATGGAGCCTAAACGATGGCAAATGAAGTAAATGATACATTAAGTACCGTTGCCACTGCTCATGCGCGGTCAAGCAGTGCCCTGTGCCCGGCCCCAGCTCGTAGCTCAGCTCAGTGGGGAGATGAACTTACAATACAAGCATGCTGATTAAGATAACCAGAGAAAAGATTGGGGGGGCGGGGGGGGGGGGGGGGTTCAGATCGTGGAGCGCTTCAAAATCTGCTACGGACAACATCTAGACCTCGTTTGGTATGGATTCTTAGAAAACAGCTTCTTTAAAAAAACAGCTTCCCTTGAAAATAGATTTTTTATAAAAAGCACTTTTTAAACCATTTGACAAAATGGCTTTTATTATGGTCCCAATGTAAAAATGAGTGGAGAAGTCATAAAAAGTTACAATTTTAGTGTTTTTGACTCCTAATACAAACTAGAGAAGTGCTTCTTGAGGAGGGGAGATAGAAGTGCTTCTTTTAAAACCGTTTGGTGAGCTTCTTATAGAATTTGAAGCAGAAGAACTTTAAGAATACATACCAAACAGTTCTTCAGGGAGAAGCCAATGCTCAGAAGCTTGAGGAAGAACTTAAAAATCTGGTGGGTGGGAACTGGGACTGGAAAGTGCAGTAACTAACTAAATCTGATTTTGCTGTTGTGTTCCCTAACAAACAATCGTTGGAGACTTTCTCAAAGCTCTCGGAGCTTCTCATAGCTAAATATTGCTTGAAAATCAAGATTTCAAAGTTGTCTTGTGAGTCGAAGCTACATCGATGCTACACAAAACTTGAATGAAGGTATATGGGATACCGTCCGTTGCTCGTTCTGAGGAGGTCGTTAAGAAGGTTGCAGCCCTTGCGGCTAAGCCTCTTCTGGTGGATGAACTTTCGCTTCTGCAGGAAGGACCGGTGAGGGTGAAAGTGCGATGTCGGGATCCCCTCCAACTCCGTGGGCGCGTGGAGATTTTCTTCAATGGCTTAGGTCATGAAATTTGTTTCGTTGGAGAGGGATATCTTGGTAAGTCCAGTGGCAGTGGAGGAGGTCCTTCTAGGGGAGGTAAGGATGACCATGGAGGCCATCGGCGCAAGCATAAAGAGGATAAGAGCGATGATGATTCAGAGGCAGGTGGCTTTGATGAGGATGATTCATCTAATGATTGGGATAAGTTATCGGATGCAAATGATGATAATAAGATGGTGGAGGAGATTGCCCAATATGTTATAGAGTGCCAGGGTACCTCATCCACTCAAGTCCCGCCATTGGCGTTCTGTAATCCCGGGGACGGAATGGTGATTCCTTTCTTGGAGGATGCGGAAGTTTTTAGTTCTTTGGGGCTGCAGGACCAGAAGGCCAATAATCAGGGTCCTTTAGAGGGTGAGAAGGTGTCAGTTACTGAGATGTCTTCTAAATTGGGTGACCTTGAGATCTCCGGGCCAGTTCATGTTTCGGATCCCGCACCTGGGCCACAGATGGCGCCCTGTTTGGTCAAATGTACTCAATTCCAGCAGAACCCTACCACGCTTTTGCCTTCTGATCCTTTGGAGGAGAACTCTAAGCTGGGACAACATGGAGTTGAACATCACCACATCGCTGCTCAAACTGACCAAGGGTGGTCGGTTCCTAAACCCAAAAAGGCAGGTACTAGAGTGAAAAAACCTATTCCAGCGCCTTCTCGCAGGAGTTCACGCATTTCACAAGATGGCATTCCCATTCCTGTGAAGGATACTACCAGGACCAAGAAGAAGAACATAGACGACTCGGGTACGTCCTCTGTTCATAACTATTTCACTGTCCTTAATGATACTCCGGATGACATTATGCATGATATGATTTCTGACTTAGACATTGATATTTCCAATAATCCTGGTATAATATGTACAATTAAAGCCGAGGAGATAGTTAGAGTACAACTTGCGGAGGCACAATACCGTGAAACTTTAAGGAAACAAAATGAAACACACAAGCACCAGGACACCGATGATCTATCAATCATGGCCATGGAGGTCATTGATAACTCGGGTAGGAAAGATCCTTGGGCAAATGCTGACTTACCTAAGGATGATGTTTGTGAGGGTCTGCCGAGGAGGCAGGCTGCTCGCCATCGACCGAGTTCCAAATGAGGACTATGTTTTGGAGCGTTAGGGAACTGGGGTCCCCGCATAGGCGGAAAAAAGTTGTGGATTATATCCTTAAAAAACATCTGGATTGTGTGGGGTTGCAAGAAAAAAAAAACCGATTTCTTAGACTTGGAACTTAAGAAAATTAGTGGGAACAAGTCTTTTGTCTGGCGGTGGCTCCCGACAGAAGGGAAAGCTGGGCGTATCCTTATGCGGTTTTTGGATGAGAATATAGAATTGGAAGATGTGACAATAGGAACCTATTCCATCGTGTTGACTCTCAGACAACGTGTCTTGAACTTTCGGTGGTGTCATGGTACAGTGTATGGGTCGGCAAACCACGCCTTTTCTGAGGTCTTTTTGCAGGAGTTAAAAGAAATTTGTGATCAGACTAGTCTCCCTTTGGTGATTGGAGGGGAGTTCAATATGATCCGATGCAAAGAATATAAGAACAATGATAATGTTATCTTAATCTCATTGATATGTTTAATTCCTTTATTGGAGATTGCACCTTGAAAGAAATTAAGCGTAGCGGGCTCATTTTACCTGGACCAACAAACAGGCTAATCCGGTCATGATTAATTTGGATAGGGTGCTAGTTTCATTGTCATGGGAACTCTGTTTTCCCCTCGTGCATGCAAGGAGCATTACCCGTGTGGGATCAGATCATTCCCCTATTATCCTGGACGATGGGGTAACCGTCCCCCCTCGACCCCGGTACTTTTTTCTTCGAGAGACAATGGCTCTTGGTTCCGTTCTTCCGAGATCATATTCAGCTTTTTTGGGAAGAATATAGGGACAAGACCCCGCCAAATTTTTACTCTCTGGATAAGTGGCACGGGAGCCTTACTAAATGTCATCAACTTCTTAGGGGTTTGGATGCAAATAAAAGGGGTAAACAAAAAAGTAGAAAGAGGACCTGATTAAGCAGTTAGGTCGATGGGATATGTTGGCAGAGCAAAAAAATCTGTCCCCAGTGGAATGGGAAGCTAGATATAAAATAGAGGCAGACTTAGAAAATGTTTTAACTAACGAAGCCATCTTCTGGCAACAAAGGGGCAGTGTTAAATGGATTTTACTGGAAGATAATAACACCAGATTCATTCAATTAGTGGCTAATGGAAGAAGACGCAGAAACACCATCTCCGAACTAAATTCGGAGGAGGGCCCCATAACGTCACAAGCAGCCCTGATGGAGCATATCACAAAGTTTTATAAGTTGCTTTTTGGGTCGGGGTGCACATATGACATTCACCTGATTTAGGAGTTCTGGCCTCCGGATCAGCAGCTTTCGGAGGATTTAAGGCAAGAACTGATCCGTCCATTCAAACTTGAGGAAATCAAAGCGGCGGTGTTCGATATGAAATCAGAATCTGCTCCAGGTCCAAATGGATTTGGGGTAGCTTTCTTCAAAAACTTCTAGAATCTGATTAGCCCAGAACTCATGGAGATGTTCTTGGACTGGTCTAGGCGTGCTTTGGATCTTAGGAGATTGAACTATAGAGTGGTATCTCTCATCCCAAAGGTCAAGGAGGCTACTAATATCCGTCAATACCACCCTATATGCTTGGTTAATGTAGACTATAAGATCTTCACAAAAACTCTAAATAACCACATTGCCATGGTAGCCGATGATATCATAAATAAGGAGCAAACGACTTTTACGAAAGGCTAGAATTTCCTGGAGGGAGTGGTCGTCCTGCATGAAACGATACATGAGCTAGAAACGCCTCCCAGGCATTATTCTTAAAATTGACTTTGAAAAGGCCTATGACAAGGTGAAATGGGGCTTTCTAGAGGAAGTCATGCACCTCAAAGCGTTCCCGTAAAAATGGATATCGTGGGTGATGCAATCAGTCCAAGGAGGCCGAGTCTGCATCAATGTGAATGGGGAGTGTGGCAACTTCTTCCAAACCTATCAAGGCTTACGTCAAGGGGACCCGCTCTCCCCCTTTCTCTTTAATCTAATTGCGGATGTGTTTAGGACCTTGCTGAATAAAGCAAAAACCAAAGGGTGGCCGACTAGGCCCTTAATCCACATTATACCAGAGGGGATTTCTCATGTACAATATGCGGACGATACGGTGGTCATGGTGACCCCTACTTTTGAAAATATCCGCAACTTAAAGTGATATTATACTGCTTTGAGTTCTTATCGGGTTTAAAAATTAACTTTCACAAATGTGAGGTGTTCTCCTTTGGGATTTCCAATGAAGAAGCAACTTCTTTTGCAAATATGCTTAACTGTAAGCTAGGTGGTTTACCTTTCACTTATCTTGGGATCCCGATGCCGGAGTACGCTCTCCATAGTGCGGATTTTGCTAATGCGGTGAATAAGATGCATAAAAGACTGGATCCTTGGTTGGGAAGATACAATTCTTCGGGGGGTAAATTGACTCTAGTGAATTCTTGCCGTAGTAGTCTCCCAATATATATGATGAGAATTTTTTTTCTACCGAATCCCACTCATAAGCAAATGGATGCTATCAGATCTAACTTTTTTTCGCAAGGAGCTGGAACAAAAATAAGCATCATTTGATGAACTAGGAGGCAGTTGCTAGACCCAAAGAATATGGAGGCTTCGAAATCCTCAATACTCACCTAATGAATGAATGCCTCTTAGCTAAATGGATATGGAAAATAATGAATGGTTCCTCTGATCTTTAGTGTTGGATTCTCAAAGCTAAATATATGAAGAGAGGGGGTTTCTTTTAGTCACACGGTATGGGTGGTTCGCAGTTTTGGAGAGGTCTTCATAAGATCAAACACATTTTAAGTGGGGTGCGATACATGAAGTTCATAATGGAAGAGTAACTAAATTTTGGGTTGATGTGTGGTGTGGTTCTGTCCCTTTAAAACTAATCTGCCCTCATTTGTTTGATATCAGTGCTGTGCCATATATTAGAGTATGTGACAGCTTTGTGAATGGTCAATGCCAACTACGGTTCAGACGTCAGTTGGGGGACGTAGAGAGGGAGGAGTGGAGTCTCCTTTTCAGTATGTTAGGAAACTTTTCCTTGGAAGAGTCTAAAGATAAAATTATTTGGGCTCTAGACAAAAAGAGGATTTTTTCCACTCGATCTTTGTATAGGTTCCTTAACTTTTCCTTGGAAGAGTCTAAAGATAAAATTATTTGGGCTCTAGACAAAAAGAGGATTTTTTCCACTCGATCTTTGTATAGGTTCCTTACGTTCCAGGGGATCTCTAGCCAGTCACTAGCCACTATTTGGGCTGGTAAAATCTCTCTTAAGGTGAAGATTTTCCTGTGGCAGATTTATTTTGATAGATTACCGACAGGAGTGCTTTTGAAGGCGAAGGGTGGGAAGCGTAGTGATCGTTGTATTCTATGTGGGATGTTAGAAACTTCTGAACATATCTTCATCAAATGCCCTTTAGCCGTTTATGCATGGTGCATTCTTAGAGATAATTTTGGGTAGTTGTTTTTCCTCGTCCATGGGTGACTTTTGGACAGATCAGTATATTTCTAATGTTTCCTCTTCCAAATCTGCTGGTCTGGTATTTTTTGCAGGTGTTCTTTGGGCTATGTGGCGCGCCAGCAACAAGATGAGAATAGAAAAGATTTTTCCTGGCCCCGCTGATGCTTTGTTTCATGGAATGTCGTTTGCACAGAGGTGGATGACGCTGCTGAAGGATGCTGACAAGACTCATCTCCATGATATCCTTCAGAAGATGGGCGCGGTGCCGAAGAATCTTCCCAAATCAACCTTTGTTTCTGATATTGAAGTTCTGTGAGAGGCCTGCGGTCTGGTGATACCAGGGCTCCATTTGATTGAATCGTGCTGCCTTGATCCGGGTTCTGATAAGAATTGGATGGCTCTTAGCATGTAGTTCTTTTTGGCTAGCTTTAAGATCATAGCTCTTGAAACTGAAAACTTTGTCTGTTGTAGCGCCTTGTCCGCTTGGTAGCGTTTTATGGCAGTCCGTCAGAGGAAGGGCCTGGTTGATGGCTGCTGCGCTTGAAATGTTCTGATGTAGTCACTGGTGTTCCCAGTTGATGTAAGACGCTTTTATGGCTTTCTATAAACGGAGCGAGTCTCCATTTTTATAAAAAAAAAATGAATCCATACCAAACAAGCCCATAGTAAGAAAACAAGGAGGAACCTGGATGGGATCAACAGATGGAATCGGTGTCCATCGATCGCCAGCGAGGATATTCTGAATTAATAACGAAGATGATGAACGCTTCCGAAGTAAACGTTGCTGCCGTCTACTCTACGCGCGTGCGCACACACAGGGATGAAAATAAACGGAAATAATCAGAAAAACATTCAAATTGTTTTCGTTTCCAAATTTTCTAATCCAAACGGCATTGAAAATGAATAAGTCGGAATCGAAATATGAAATTAGAATATTCGGAATTTGGAAACTTATAACATCAAAATAGAAAATATCTCGGTAACGATCAAAAAATGATAATTCAAATTGGAAATACATGAGGAGTAAATCTTTATGAATAATAAAAATACATTTGGATTCTGTGATCATTTGCAGAGAAGTGGTCGTTGGGACGGATTCGTAGCCCATGAGAAATCGAACTAACTTTTTCTTTGAAGACATCTGCTGGCCAGGGTTTTGGATTTCATTTGAACTACTAAAACCGGTTGAGACTAGTTTGACGAAAACTGTGAAAACTGATCAAAAACCGTTTCAAATCAAAAAATTAAAATTCGAGTGAAGTGCTACAGTAAACTGGCCAATTTTTTGGTTTATCGACCAATTTTTTCAGTTTTATCGATTTTCAGTTTCAAGTTTAAAACCCACCAGTTTCACCGGTTTATCTCTCGATTTTACCAGTTTATCATCGATCGATTTTATCCATTTTTGATATTTCAAATTTTTTAAAAATTTCAAACTTCTTAAAAATTTTAAAAGGCGGAATAGCCAAAATCGTCCAACTTTCATCAAAAGCTCAATTTCGTTCTGAACTATCAATGTGACCAATTTCATCCTTCGACTTTCAATTTTGGTTTATTTTCATCTCTAATCCTAGCTGAACGTCCAACTCATCATGTCCAATCAAATTGGCACACCTAAAATAAAATGACCCCTTTGCCCTCAGCAGCTCTAGGCCGCATAATCTGTTACCATTTTGCCAAAACCACCTTCGACGTTTTTCTAGTTTATTTTGGACGCTTGCAGCTACAGACCCTTTTGACATTTTGCCGTGACATAAAGTATAATGTAGTTTTTTCTCCAAATAAACTGCAATATAAAAGGAGAACACACATAAGTTTAAACTATTGAATGATTCACTCATATTATTATCCACTGATTCACAGTTTGATCCAAAGCCTAAACCAAGCCCTACACCAATGTATAGGATCTGTTTTCTTCAAATCATCCCATCCAGCAGGGGTTACACTAGCTAGCTTATTCTTGTAATGGTTAAACATCTCATTTGGTGCCCTTGCAATTTTCCAAAATCTCTTCTGAAACTCTTGCAGCCTATGCCTTTTTCTCCGGTTAGCAAAAATATGCCTTGCACACATTCTATGCTCGGCCATTGGAAATAACTCTTTACCTACACTAAGCAGACCCTGCAAGTAATGAACACATATTACTTCACAACTTTGAGTGACAAAATAAATACACATTACTACATATATTGACTAAAATTTACCTTTTGTTGGTCAGTGATGAATACCCACCCATATGCACCATATGGAATGTTTAGATCTTTTTGGAGATGTCCAAGAAACCATGCCCATGAGTTAAGATTCTCATATTCCACAACGGCCTAAGCTATAGGGTAAATCTGATTATTTGCATCTCATCCAATAGCTGACAATAGCTCTCCTTTCATTGGACCCTTTAGGAAGCAGCAATCAAGTCCAATCACTCTTCTGCATCCTTCTAAGAACCCTCTTCGACATGCATCTAAGCATATGTAAATTCTTTGAAACACGTTCTCCTTCTTCCGGATCAAGAGCAACATGCACACTACTCCCTCGGTTACTTCGCTTCAGCTCAAGAGCATAATCAAACATCCTTAAGTACTGACCACTTTGAGAATGCATTGCCTTATAACCCTTGCTTTTGCTCTCTTAATCATTGTGATCGACACATCCACACCCATCTCTTCTTGTACTGTTTCCTTCATTGCTCTAGCCTTCCATGCTGGATTTGCCTTTATAGTACTCTCATACTTTTCACACAACCTTTTTGTTGACAACCTTTTGTTTTTTTAGCTCTGGGAAGCAAGCATGGATGGGATTATATGTCACAATCTGAAACCAGTCACTCCTTGAGTTGTACGAAGCATGTAAAACCCAAGGGCAACCTTTCCACCTACAAACAGCCCTAAGTCTTTCCTTATCATTTTTTGGAAACATGATATCTACCTTCATCTTTAAAGCGTATCTTTCTATTGCATCCTTCAATTGACTTTTACCTCTGAAGCACATGTCAACAGCAAAGCTGGGAACCTCAGCACAAGTATCGAATATTGGAAACCGACACTTCCTTCTCTTTGCACCACCATCCCTGTCATCATCATACGAGGCATCCTCGTCTGAATTAAAGTATACAAGGTCATCTCCATTTTCATTAACCTGAGTCATGGCACCTGCATCTTGTCCTTGAGGAAGGTCCAACGAAATTGGGGCGTCCAGTGGTGCATCTCTTCTCTTCTTCATATTTGATATGAATTCTTTGTATTTATTTCTTATATCCTTAGCTTTATCATCCTCATCGGTTGTAAAACCTGTGCAATCAACATCACTCTCTGATTCCTCTTCTTGCTCACTGTCTTTATTTTGGTTATACTTTTTTTCCAGTCGAACACCTTTGAAGCAAGTGGAGAACCATTTTTTCCGCTCTGACCACCTAGTGCAGCAGTCGGAATATCCAAATCCATGGTGTTGTCCTCACGAAACAAATCAAATACAGCTTCATCTCCATAATTTTTCTCTATTTGATCATGCCACACCAATCCACATCAATCAATTCAGTGTATATGTCTACACTGCCGACAGAGCCTAACATACCTTGTCATCTACAAGCAACCTCATTCCAGGATGCATTGCAGCACCAGATGGTAACCAGTACATCCTAACTGATCGCTTAAAGGTCATGTGATCCATAAGATGAGATTCTAGCTCTTAAATTGATATTTTATCCTTTTCTACATGCGACACACCTTCATCCCCATTACAGTATTGTAATTTTGACCTTCAAAAATGAACTGCCCATTGAAAAAAATTTGACAGCAAGTACCTCACAATCCCCCATCTTTTTTCACCCTACACGAAGTGCTCCATGGTCAAATCAAAGCAAAATCACCATCAATTTTTTTGAGACGTGAACAAGTTACAGATCTTGTCACCTTTGTGATGGCGCACAGGTTCAGCGCCCTTCCTCATCGTCTCCCAGTTGGATCTCGAGCTGCCCAATCATCAAAATCAAGCTCGCCCCTTCCCTGGAACAATCTCTAGCAGCTCCCTTTCCCTCCGCAGCAAACCCTAGAGAAGGGCTCCAGCCGCCATGGGAGGGCAAGAGGGAAAGAACGATGGGGAAAGAACGATAGGGAAAAACTGATCCTGCTAGGGCATGGAGAAGAATAGTGAGGGCAGCAAGGTCATTTCACGTTTGCCAATCTGACTAAACATGATGAGGTGGACGTCCAGCTAGGATTAGGGACGAAAATGAACCAAAATTGAAAGTTCACGGATGAAATTGGTCACATTGATAGTTCAGGGACGAAATTGAGCTTTTGATGAAAGTTGAAGGACGATTTTGGCTATTCCGCCTTTTTTAAAATGAAAACTAATCATCCGATAAAGTCGAAACAGATTGATTTCACCGAAAACTGATCGGTTTTAAACGGTTTTGTAAACCTTGCTGCTGGTAGGAACATGAAGCCATCCGACACAAAGTCACAGCATTTATACAGGCCCAACACCACCCTGACTCCACCAAATCTGGCAGGCGCGACCGAATCTGACACCACCCCTAGGCATCGCGAGATGGCGACCGGCGGTGGCTGGAAGGGTTAGAATTTCGTGGACTGGGCTATGGTGGGCTGCTGGGATGTGCTATTTCGAATTTTTCAAATTTGGAAAAAAAATATGATATAAATTCAAATGAAATATGATATTAAAAATAGAATTGGGATATTGCCTAGATCATTTTCAATTCTGATTCCAACACCTTCCCGCTTAGGGCTGAAAACGGGACGGAAAAATCCCGTTCCGTTTGTTTTTCGTTCACCGATTTTCCGCACGGACGAAAATGAAATGGAATAAAAATGGGAGTGGAGGGAAATGGGATAAATAAAAACGGAAATGGGATTATAAACGATTTAATGTTTTTCCATTCGTTTTCTCGGGATGCCGTTTTTAAGCAGGATGATCTCATTTTTAGTCCCGTTTTCTATAATAGGGGATTGAGCAGTGACAGATTAAGAACCGAAAGCTTACATCAGGACCAGCAGATGTTCTTAGAAGTGTTGTCATCTAGAAGTGTAACCCGCGCCGCCACCCGGCCAGGCCTCCCCGACTTCTGATCTCAAGTTCCTTTGGCTCCAGCTTCAATATTCACGGTCATTCCCATCGCAGCCGGCCGCACAGCGGAGGAGCCATGGCTGTGTCACCCGGCTAGCCGCGTGCTACTTCCCCAAGCTCGACTACCAGAAAAGTCAATTTCCCCCAGTTTCGGTGCTAATCAAAAACATATTCTAAAAATCAGGAAATAAATAGTTTATCATATACCAATCAAAGAAGGTTAGATGGCTATAAATCATCAGAAGATACATTGATCATATACTATTCTGGTAGTGACATGACATCTCGCATATTTTTGGTAAGGACTAGCTAGCGTGAGAAACTGGATTACTTTGTGTTCAGAGAAGAAAACATGCACCACAGTTCGGGCTGAAAATAACTTGTGCAACGATTAAGCGGTAACACTAGATGATACTTTGATTCCATTCGCCAGTTACTCAATCTTTCAAGCAACTTTTTAGAAAGCTATGGCAATGATGAAACTCAACCAGGCATGCAACTCTGAAACATATGGGAAGACGTAAACCTGTTGGGGGCAAGTCCTCCATCCGTTCCATTCAAATTTGAATCAAACACTTCCATGCAGCTGACTTTGAAACAACTTCAATCTTATCCACCATCTGTTACAACAAAACCAGCAAAGCCATGAGCTGGCTGATCTAATTTTTTTAGATACCAGATTATATACGCAATCCAAGAAAGAGCAGAAAGGTACAATAAAATTTGAACCAAAACAGTTCTGTACTTGCAGTTTTTTTTGGGGCAGCTATCTAGGTTACAGAGAAGCACAAACTAACCATGGCAATAACCAAAAAGTTCTAGGATACAGAGACAAACCATGATTAGGCAGCTGCAGAAGGTCTTCCTTCTCACCAATCAGAAGCTCCCTATCATCATATTCAGCTTTCAGTTCAAGTAAACAAACCATGACTACATTTGTTACAAATAAAAAGCAGCTTACTGACTTGAAGTAAGAGTTGTCAAAGATCACAGTGTTGGAAGACCAGGCTTCCTCGAAACAAAGCCTATTCTCTGGTCTTCCTCGAAACAAAGCCTATTCTTGTAGCACCTTCCCTACACGAGAAAGTCAACAAAGCATTAGTCCAGCATCTGCTCTTATCATACAAGCTTATCGACAATGCTTTAGATTACAGCCCAGTTCAAACCTATTATGCCTTCCTCCAACCTTGATTCCTGCAGGTACGTGAAATAATTCTTTTTTTACATCAATCCAAAGTTATCATTGCTCCATCCATTTTAAACTGCCTACCAATGCCACAAAAAATCTCCACCATAAGAAAGGAAGATGGAAACTCTTTGAAATCGCAAGGAAGAACATTGGATGGAGGAGTTACCTGTAGCCATGAGAAGAAGAGATGAAAAATCACCAGATCAGACCCTCTCGCGCGCTCGCCCTGCACGAGGCGCTCAGCAGCTTGCCACGCGCCATTGGCCCAGACGCGAGCCAACCCGCTCGCCGCGCCCCCAGCTCTCCCAGCGCCGCGCGCGCTCCGGCAGCCGCAAGCACTAGCCCCGCGCCACGCCTGCTTGCCTGGCAGCACTGCCGCTTGCTAGGGTTAGGAAACACACCCGCCAGCCAGGAAACGCGCACCTGCGACACCTTGGACACCCAAGCCAGCAGCCGTGTATCCCCGGGGGCCGGAGCACCGAGGTCACAAAGCTCGCAGCCTCCAGCGCTCATGGCCGGCGAATCGTGGGGCTCTGCAAGAGAGAGAGAGAGAGAAAGAGAAAGAGGATAAGACCGACAAGGATTTCCATCCCCGTTCCGTGGCCTGCGCCTGCCTCAAAACAAAACATTTGTTAGGCTGCGGTGTTTACCGTTCGTAATATGGATTTACCGTGTGCCTGCACCATAACACACGGTAAATTAATATTTTACCGTGTGTATTTCTTGTTTCTCTAACGTCACTTTTAACACAAGATGAACAACTAATTTTTCTTGTGTGTCATTAAAAACACAAAGAAGCTCTTGTGACACACGATGAAATTTACTTTTCTGGTAGTGCTCGTGACCTTGACCATGAAACTCGCCGGCGCTTCTAATTAATTGGGCTGCGCACCTCTGTGCTCAATATGATGCACGATATAGAAATGACTTTTGTTGGAGTTATCCTCCTTTCTTGCTGCAATGCTTGCAGCACGACTGTAGGAGTATTTCGGATGTTTAATGAAAAGTGAGCCCTTGATTCTCAAAAAAAGAGAGAAGTTACTGCTGGCCGTGAGGTACTTGGGTTCATGCCCTGTTCACTTTACCGGTTGGGTCAAGCCAGCACTTCATTTTTTCTTTTTTCTTACCCCGTCGACGGAGTCACGACTGTGCATCAGCTGTGTTGGAGTTGTGGAATGTCTAATTACTCCTGCTCCTTTATTACCCCATTTAACAATGGCAAGTGGCCGAGTGCTACTTCACTCCCTCTGTTTTTAAACTAATGTCACTGTTAATTTTTAATATCAACTTTAACTATTCGTGTTGTTCAAAACTTTAGCTCAAATGTGTAAATTTTTAAGTTGTGATTCAAATAACTCTAATAATAAATTAAATCATAACAAAATATATGATGTTTATTCAAAATTTTTGAATAAGATGAACGGTCAAAGTAAACAACGACATCAATTTAAGAACAGAGAGAGTACTACTAAACACATTTTTTTCTTTTGAAAATTACCTTTTGTATTTATTAAGTTACTTTTTAGAGTAAAATGCACCGGCGGCTCTTCAACTAGCTTCAACTAGTTGGGTGTTCTCATCTGGGTTCGTAAACTTTGATTTTACATTTTTTGCACCTAAATTATTTCCCTCGTCTCATTTGAGTCTCTAAACTTATTTGTGACACTCTAAATTATTGCCCCCGTACCATCTAGGTTCTTAAACCCTTATTATCTATTTTTGACTCTTTAATATATTTAAAATGTATTTTTTCCATTCATATTATTCAAAAAAAATTTCAAATATGTAAAATTATAAGTTACTAGTAACTTCAATGATTAAGCAAATTATAGTAAAATATATGATATTTTTATTTCTACCTCCCTAAATATATTTAAAGTCATTTTTCCATTCATCATATTTCAAAACTTAGTTCAAATGTGTAAAGTTATAAGTCATTTTTAAGTACCTTTAATGATAAAATAAATTATAACAAAATATATGATATTTATCTTATTTTTTCAAATAATAAAAATAATCATAAAAACGAGTGGTCAAAGTTGATGTCTCAAGTCAACGGCGACATCAATTTAAGAACGGAGGGACTACTTTATTTCAAATTAATTTCAATGATGCGTAGTATTTTAAACTTCACATGGATTTTTCTCTCAGACGGTAACTCATTTTTCTAATATATTCGAACCATTATATTCAGGAGAATTAATGCAAAACCCCAGGATTCTACATGAATATAATTTTTAAATTTTAAATTTTTTGAATAATCTATCTTAATGAATAAAATGATCCAATTGTTTTAGTGGTGAAAATAAAATATTCAAACAGTAAATTAATCATGCTAGAATAATATAAATTGTTTCAAAATATATTTGATGGATTCATGCATGAATGCAGTAGAAAGGAAAAAATCAAAAGGAAAAACATGAGAAAAGAAAAAATAATAATCATGAAAAAAATATAATGGGAAAGTAATAAGAAAACGAAAGGAAGAAATAAAATGACTACATATAAAAAAGAAAGGAATAAATTAGACCAGCTGTATAATAAACGAAAAAAAAATGATGCACGTTTACAATGATCATTAAAACCTTAAAGGAGCAATGGTCAATTTGTAAATAATAAAGAAAGAGAAACAATGTGAAAGGAAGAGACAGAACTGATATGATGCAGGGCGCAAGAACCAGGTAAACTGTAAACTGAACTTCGGAAGGTATGATTACGGACCGACCAATCTGTACCGGAGTAGCCGTATTACGGAGACACATGCTTGATCCTCTTGATTCATGTGACTTTCCAGGAAAAAAAAAACAATTGGGTTTTTAACATACCATTGATCTTTTAACTGGACAGGTCTATTTATAGTCAACAATGCAAGAGTTTGTTACAGAAAACTTACTTTCTTGAACTTAATAACCACATTAATTGTAACGTGAAAATTTAACTCCAGCTGAGCGTTTTATTTGGCAAAGATACAACACAACATACACTATGACAGCTAGCAGAAACAGAATAATCAATAAAAATATCATGGAACAATCTTGTAAGCCTTCATCTCATCGATCCATGCGTTGAAGGACTTCACCGTGTTACGAAATCCAAGGAATCCCTGCTCCTTACACTTGTTCTTGCTGTCCAAAAGCTTCCAGTTGGCACCGTGCTCATTGACCACAATATAGATGAGCCACCAGTTAGCAACCTCACAAAGGCTTCTGTCCACGAGCTTATTCTCCTTGACGATATCTGCCCACACTGCCTCCTTCCCCACCATGACCTCTGACACCTTGAACCGGTTCTCCTCTCCCATGTACCCTGTCCAGTCCAACCCGAAACGCTCGGCGAGAACAGGCCACAGCTGCTTCCACCTGAAGATATCACCGTTGCAACAACTGAATGCCTCATTCTTGGCCATGGGGTCTATGGCCGCCCAGATGTGTTGCTCGGCAATGAGGTCGGCGTCGGAGGCATTGCAGAACTCATTCCATGAGCCAAGGGACCCGGGCCAGCGTAGTGTGAGGCCCTCCTTCCGACAAATGGTAGCGTACACGCAGAGGCTGCAGACAATGTTAAAGACGCTGCGAGGGGAGAACCCAAAGATGAGGCTGGGGCGGTGCACAGACCAGCTGACGGCACCCTGCCACGCCGGGAGACCTCATCGAAGAGGATGTCCTCTTGGTCGTAGTAAAAGTTGGGACAATCCAGCCGCGGCATGTCCTCGGTATAGGGCGGTTCCGGTTGATGGATCCTGCCGATGACTTCAAAGGGTCCGATGTAGTGCTTGGTGCCGGTCTGAAGACTGACGTGGACAAGTCTAGGACAGTTGGTGACCACGACACGACGGAGATGATATTGCCGAACATGGCAGAGTTTTCCCGGTTTTCTGCTTCAGTGTTACTGTTCAGGGACCAGGCGACGTAGAAGACGTGGGTAATGTCCCTGAATTGCTTGAAGGCTTCAGCAACGTCGTCGAAGTCAGTGAGATCAACCTGTATGTGAACGACGGCAGAGGATGGCGGTTGCGACCAGGGTGGGGGAGACCTTCGGGAGAGTGCGTAGACCTTCCATGGTCCGCCGGCGGTGGCCGGCTGAGGAAGTACGTTGACGAGGGGGGTACCGACTATGCCGGTGGAGCCGCTAACGAGCGCCACGCTCTGGAAGGACTGTTTGGACGCCGCGGCTGCGGCAGCGACGTGCTCGTCCTGGCGCTTCCTGGCCGCACCGATGGCGCCAGACCAACTCATGTTCATGGCTGCCTGTCCGTCTGCACAGCTTTATGTTCAGTGCATGAGTGAGCGAGGCGGGGCTGTGATAGGCGCAAGTGCAGAAACAAGTGCAATATAAAGCAACGTTTGCGGTATCTCCTGAGTCCTGAATCGTACTCCGTCCTTTCTCAAATTATCAAATTGATGTCAACGTTGATTACAAATATTAACTTTGACCATTCGTCATATTAAAAAAAAGCTAAATTTCAAATATTTTGTTATAATTTGCTTTATTATAAAAGTCTTTTGAATTACAATTTATATTTTTTTAGATTTGAATTAATTTTTTTAATATGATGAATAATCAAAGTTGATGTTTGTCATCAACGGCGATATCAATTGAAGAACGAAAGAGAGAGTAGGTAGGACGATTTGTTTTCCCTTTTTTAGCAAAAGTACTTTATGATGATTCTATTTTCTTGTATTTTGAAAGGAACTGATTTGTATTCTTCTAACACTAGCATATACTTTCTCTGTTCTCAAATTGATATCACCGTTGACTATAAATATCATCTTTGACCATTCGTTTAATTCAAAAAAATATGATAAATTTCAAATATTTTGTTATATTTTATTTTATTATCAAAGTTGTTAATGTTTGTAATCATCAGTAACATTAATCTGAGAACGGAGCAAGTACCAGGAGAGTACGTAGGGGTACTCTATATACACGTGAACGGTGTCTACGGAATCCCAATATGGTAACGGCCCACGAGGGAACAGACAAAGAATTATTTGTTCACATTTGGCTAGAGCTAATTAATTCGAAAATGATCTAGCAACCATCGTTTTGTCTTGAAATGCACATGGATTATCAAATTGGATGTCAGCAAATGAAACTCGTGAGATTGAATAAATAGAATGTAATACTACCTCTGTTCCAAAATATAAATATTTTTTGAGTTTGATCAAAATCAAATTCTTTTAGTTTTAACTAATAATTTCTAAAAAATAAAAAATTCATTCTAATATCTAATATAATTAAAGAGTCACACATTATAAAAGTTATTTTCATGATAAACTCAAAAATATAATTTATATATGATAAAACATTATTAATTGTTTGTTATTAATAGTTAAAATTAAAGCGGCATGACTTTAACCAAATTTAAAAATATTTATATTTTGGAACAGAGGAAGTACAGTTCAAGATAGCGAATAAATTATTGATACTGTATTTCATCGATTCAGTTAAGTGCCACATGCCTCTTTTAAGTCCTTCCCTGTACTAACGATGGAGAAGAAAGTCAGAGGAGGAAGCTCAAAGCCTATACCAATTGGGTGAAGCATGCACCGTCAAAGTTTTGCAATGCCACCAATAGCATAACCAAAGGACCATGCCACAGAATGTCGAACGCACCGAGATGATAGCCACCTTCCGCAAGTTCGGCCAGGCGATATGAACTTACTGTTGACACCAAAATAATTGGAGCCGCCGGAGTATCCGGCGCGGTACCAGAATATCCGGTGAGCCCTCTTGGGTTGGGGAGTTTCGCTCACCGGACTGTTTGGTACATTGCCGAATTGTCTAGCAAGCCTTCTCAGGTTGGGCTAGTTGTCCATCGAAGTGTCCGACAAGTTGCCGGATGTTCTAGCAAGCCTTCTCGGGTTAAGGCTAGTTGCTCACCGGAATGTCCGGCAGATTATCGGACTATTCGGCAAGCCCTCTCGCGTTTCGGATTTTACACGACGGACTATCTGGCACTGTACCAGAGTGTCCGGTGACCGAAGTATTCGGCAATGTGCCGGACTGTCCGGTGATGTCGGTTTCAGTTGTTATTTCTTTCCTAAATTGTATGATCCGAAACCTTTCGGGGTAAAACTACCTCACCTCTGTAAAAAGAGGCCTCAGGCCAATTGGGGCATCCCAATCGACTATACAAACTTGCCTTTATATTTTTTACCTCTCTAAACTTTAATCCCCTTACTCGACTCCAATTCCGTTCTTTTCTCGTTCCGGCGATGTGTGAAGACGATCCAGCTGGCCTGACCGGGCCCGGATCAACCCTAAGAAGATCCTCCTCCGACGAGGTCTCTCCCGAGGCAGGTTTTCTAGGTGCTCATGGTGATTTTTATCAAGGCTACATCGATGTTCCGCACACGGACGTGCGCCTAGTGTGCTGTCCCGAACCTGATTTCAGCGTCAAAATACTTTTTGGTGACTCCGGTTGTGCAAACCGAACCATCTTCTCCACATCATGTCTTCCGTGATCTCATCAAAGAACATCGTGATGTCATCGTTGGAGGAAGTTCCCGTAGAGGAGCAGGACAAGGCGCGCGAGGAACGAGAGCGCAAGCGCGGAAAGATCAAGGACTCCAAAATTTCTTGGCGTGCTTCCAGAAAGATCGTCAAGGGGTGATCTCTCAAGTCAGGAAGACGTTCTTCCTACCATCCCCGACAAAAAAACCGTAGGTTTTACCAATGTAAGTTCATCTACCTAACTAGCGGTTACTTTTTAAGATCTTTCATCTTGATCCGCTCATAATCAAAAGGTTTTAAAAGATGGGATGCAATATATGATTCAAGAAACCCTAGCAAAGTCATTGAAAGATCTTGGTATTATCAATCGTGCTACACAAGTAGAGAAGCCTCATGCTAATTCATCGGCGTCTAATGTATCTAACATTGAAAAACAATGGTACAGTATACTGTTGAATTCATTTAGTGGGCAATCGGGTTTCCAAACCAGTGTGCAAACTAATGCTTTAGTAGTGCCTTCTACTACTATAGAACCGATTGATAGCGTCCCCAATCTGGCTACTAACCGATTGAGTGAAGTGTCCAACTTTGTTCCTCCATACTGCACCACCGCATATAGTACACCACATATTCCACCAAGCGGTATGGGGATATCTCATAATCCAACATATCATGAAAAGTTTAATGTGGTGGGATGTAGCGCGCAAGCAAATACTCCTAGAAACCCCACCACAAACATAGAAGAACGCCTCGCAGACCTTAAAGAAGATTTGACTAAACAATTCCGAGACACGTTAGGAGTTGATTTGAAAGGAAGAGACCAAATCTATAAAAATCCTTATCTCTCGAGCTTCGATTCGGTCCCTTACCCAAATGGTTGGCGTGTCCCAGATTTTGTAAAGTTTATGGTGAAGACAATAAAACGACATGAGAACATATTAGCCAATACACCGCTCAACTAGGAGAAGCTAATAACATTGATGCTCTAAAAATTAGCCTTTTCTCCTTATCATTAGCCGGAACCGCATTTTTGTGGCTTTCATCATTGCCTCCGAATTCTATTTGCACATGGGAATTCTTGGAACGCAAATTCTATGATCATTTTTATTCTAGAGACAATGAATTAAAATTGTCACACTTAACATCGGCTAGACAAGTGAAGGATGAGACGGTTGCTAGTTTCATTCGGCGGTTTGTGATAATTTCTAAAAAAAATTAACCGATTTAGCTTTTAATGGCTTACGTTCTCATCTTAGGAAAAAGTTGGAGGGTTATGATTTTGTCACTCTCACACAACTCCAACAAAAGGCTTCAGCAAAAGAGAGCCGAAGCAAAAAATCAAAGCATGATCATAAAATTCGGCATAATGTTCATATCGTTGAATATGATTCGGATAGAATCGATGATGAAACTAACAATATACTTGCTGCTGAGTTTAATTGGCCATCTAAGAGTAAGTCTTTAGCATGTGACGCACTCAAACCGGTTCATAAGAACCGGAAAGATGATGTGAAATACACCTTTGATGTAGCCAAGTGTGATAGAATATTTGATGAGCTGCATAAAGGTGAGTATAATTTGTCTTATACATTGCCAACGGCGGAGGAAATAAAGCGTAGAGCATATTGTAAGTGGCATAATTCATATTCTCATGCTACTAATGATTGCAATGTTTTCCATCGACAAGTCCAATCTACCATCAATAAAGAACGATTGAGTCTCAAAGAAATGCAAATAGATAAGCACCCGTTCCCGATGAACACTTTGGATCTCAACCCTAAGGTGTTGATTCGGCCACATCAAGCCGATACAACAAAAGGGAAGAATGTCCTCATCGAGGAGGAAAGGCCCACTCCTAGAAGTGACGAAAGTAGTGCTAGAGAAATCTCCCAATGGTAACGAGTCCCAAATTTACTATTAGAGGCTCGGGGTCCGAGGGGCAAGCTCCACAGCCCAAGATGATCAAATCAAAGAATCTCGAAGTGAGCAAGTGGAAGGTGAATGAGAGCAAGTCAACAAAAAGAAGACAACTTTCAGAAGTACATTTGACCGCCTCATGAAAAAATACAAACAACAAAAGACCGATTCGGGGAATCGGTCGGCTAAGCGACCAAGATCTCCTCATGATGAGCGTCCTAGAAAAGAGGTGAGGCCGAATATGACTATGCCTATTCCTCCTCCACCTATGTTCGGTTTGCCTCCACTATGGTGCGTTCCTATGCCTCATCCTCTGGTCCCGATGTGGAATCTACATATGGGACCGTGGATGCCCATTCCACCAATGCAATACCCTCCGTTTCATTCGGGGTGGGGCACCCCAAAAGGGGATGTCTTCAAAAAGCTCTCCGAACATGCTCATGATCGGCCCGACCCCCACCGATCAATGCAAGGAAAGGTACTTTGGCAGCCGCCCCAAAACAGTAGTGGCGCGTCAAGCAAGGTAATGATTATACTCCCCAAACTTCTATAAATCAGAAAAATGCATCCGAAGGTGTCGTGAAAATCGGCACGACCGATGTTAAGATTGGAGGAGTCTTCAATGGACCGATCACGATGAGTGATCCGGTTGAGAAAGCTTCTCATAATCACGAAGCTAGTGGTAGCAAACCCCCTTCCAAGTATACGTAGCCGAGGTGGTTTCCCTCCGGCTTGACACAAACTCATAAGAGGAAGCTACAGCGACTACGCTTATGTGAGATGCGAGAACAAGAAGCTGAGAAGGAGAGGGAAAAAGTATTCAATAAAGTCAAGCCAATGGTCCCTCAAGGTAAGCAGTGGAGGGTGAAGAAGCCCAAACTTCCAACTTCACCACCACTAGAAGAATCGGCCACTTCGGTGGAAAGGTCGGACCAAGCTGATGCCGCGCCCATGGAAGACTCCACCACACCCACGCCTATGGGAGACATCGACATGTCCGAGTTTGATAATGATGATCCTCTAGATTATGAGCCGACGCTACCTCGGAAAGGTATGGATGTTAACACTATTTGCTTGTCTCTTTCAGACTATTCTTTAGTAGAAGAGGAAGAAGTTATGGCTCAATTTGACTTTGGTCATAAAAATGCTATCTTTGAGAAACCTAAAGAATCGGATAACTATTTGAAGCCACTTTACATAAAGGGGGCATATTGATGGTACACCGATTTATCGTATGCTTTTAGATGGAGGCGCCATTGTTAATCTAATGCCATATTCTTTGTTTAAGAAGCTAAATAAAGCCGATGATGAACTCAGACCAATATGACTTTGAACGGTGTGGGAGGAAAAGATCCTATTGAAGCTAAAGGGGTCGCTTCCATGGAGCTCACCGTTGGAAGTAAAACTATGGCTACCGCTTTCTTTGTTGCCGATGTTCGGGGAAGCTATAATTTGATTTTGGAGTGTGATTGGATCTATGTCAATAAATGTGTTCCATATATTTTGCACCAATTCATGATACAATGGGTTGGTGATGATGTAGAGATGGTGCATGCGGATGTATCGGCTTGTATTGCTATGGCTGATTCATCTTTGTTGCCACATAACAATGTCAAGTGTTTGACGGGCTTAGATTTGAAAGATTATGATTTTCTTAGTGTTACTAAAGATGGATTTGTACCCGTCAATGTAAAGCCGATAGAAAATCGGCTCAATCATGCTATGAGATTCAATGGAGTCTAATTTAGATTGGTTGCAAAAAAGAGTTGAACACTATCAGACTAATATGAACGATATGTGCGAAACTATAGAAGAAATAGAAGACATGGATAAGCTAGGACAAGATTTTACATCGGTCGATTCTCTTAAGAAAGTGAATCTTGGTAATGATGAAAACCCAAGGCCGACATATGTAAACAAAAATTTTAAAGCCGATTATAAAACAAAGTTAATCGAGCTTTTAAAAGAATATATAGATTGTTTCGCATGGTCTTACAATGAAATGCCGGGATTAAGCCGTGAACTTGTAGAACATCGGCTTCTTATCAAATCCGGTTTTAGGCTTTTTAAGCAACCGATGAGAAGGTTCAATCCAGACATGTATGACTGGATTAAAGAAGAGGTAAACCGATTACTTGACGCAAATTTTATACGACCTTGCACCCGCCGAGAAGAAAAACACGGGTAAGATAAGAGTTTGCACTGATTTTAAAAATTTGAATAGAGCGACTCCCAAAGATGAGTATCCCATGCCTATAGCCGATATGCTAATTAATGATGCTTCGGGCCATAAAGTGATTAGTTTCCTTGATGGTAATGCGGGTTATAATCAGATTTTTATGGCCAAAGATGATATGTCTAAAATTGCATTTAGGTGTCCCAGTTTTGTCAGTTTATTTGAATGGGTGGTTATGACTTTTGAGTTGAAAAATGCGGGTGCCACTTATCAAAGGGCTATGAATTTTATCTTTCATGATTTGCTTGGTGTCATCATAGAAGTTTATATTGATGATGTGGTGATTAAATCGGCTGCTTTAGATCCACACTTGGCCGATTTGCGTCTTGCTTTAGAGCGTATGCACCGATTTGGTCTGAAAATGAATCCCCCTCAAATGTGCTTTTGGTGTATCGGCGAGAAAGTCCTTAGGTTTTATTATTCATGAGAATGGCAAAACGCTTAAAAAGAAACTAGCCGATATGATGAGTATCGTTGCTAGAAATTCATAATATGGCCGATGAGTCAAGAAACCATCGCCCTTAAATGTTTTTTGGGTGCTTAGAATGCTTTGTGGTGAAGAGACTCGACCAAAAAGCACGGGGCATGTGTTGACACCAAAAAATTGGGGCCACCGGAGTATCCGGCATGGAACCGAAATCTTCGGTGAGCCCTCTCGGGTTGGGGAGTTTCGCTCACGGAACTGTCTGGTACATTGCTGGATTGTCTGGCAAGCCTTCTTGGGTTGGGGATAGTTGCCCACCGGAGTGTCCGGTAGGTTGCCAGATGGTCCGGCAAGCCTTCTCGAGTTGGGGCTAGTTGCCCACCAGAGTGTTCGACAGGTTACCGAACTGTCCGACAAGCTCTCTCGGGTTTCAGATTTTACACGACGAACTGTCCGGCACTGTACCGAAGTGTTTGGTGACCAGAGTATCCGGCAATGTGCTGGACTGTCCGGTGATGTCGGTTTCGGTTGTTATTTCTTTCCTAAATTGTAGGATCCGAAACCTTTCAGGGTAATACCACCCCACCGCTATAAAAAGAGGCCTCAGGCCGATTGAGGGGCATCTCAATCGACTCTACAAACTTGCCTTTACGTTTTTTACCTCTCCAAACTTTAATCCCCTTACTCGACCCCAATTCCGTTCTTCTCCCATCCCGGTAACGTGTGAAGGCGATCCGACTGGCCTGACCAAGCCCGGATCAACCCTAAGAAGATCCTCCTCCGACGGGGTCCCTCCCGAGGTGGGTTTTCTAGGTGTTCGTGGTGATTTTCGTCAAGGCTACATTGACATTCCGCACACGGACGTGCGCGTGGTGTGCTGTCCTGAACCTGATTTCAGTGTCAAGACTTACATTTGTTGCATCAGCGACAGATCGAGTCAATGGAGATTGGGGAGTCACACATGGGTGGAGTAAAACTATGACAGACATGGCGAAAGAGCCCACAAGTAGAGAGCAATTACCAAAACTTAGTTTGGAGTTTGGAAAAGGGGAACCTCGTAGGAGATCACTGGGGCTACTACTGAAGAGGAAGAAGCCTCACCAATAGGGAGCAAAGATGGCACATCAATATCGATGTTAGCTTCGATAGCACACAGGGGCTGGTGCCACCCCAACCGGTCCACCTAGGGGCTAAGATCAGCACCCATTATTCTTTCCTTATTTTCTCTCATTTAGGATAATCTTTCATTTTATATATGATCTCTGGTTTGTGGAGGTCCTTTAATCTAGAAGTCGAGTGGATAGGATCGAATCCTTTAATATAGGATCAATAGTTAGCCAAAGTAGGCTATAAATAAGTTGTAAACTTGATTGAGGAAATCAAGCAGAAGCAACACTTGGTTGCTAGCTTCAACAGAAGCCTTGCCGCCCTAGTAAACCCTACGGTGCGCGAGTGGGATGACGCTGTGATGAACACAGCACCCAAGGGTTTACTGGGGCGGCAAGGCTTTTGTTGAAGCTAGCAACAAAATGTTGCTTCTGCTTGATTTTCTCAATCAGGTTTACAACTTATTTATAGCCTCCTCTGGCTAACTATAGATCCTATATTAAAGGATCCGATTCTATAAACTCGACTCCTAGATTAAAGGACCTCCACAAACTATCCTATATAAAAGAAAAGATTATATTAAATGAGAGAAAATAGGGAAAAGATAATGGGGGCTAATCTTAGCCCCAAGGTGAGACCGGCTAGGGTGGTGCCAACCCCCTATGCGCCGGCTGGCTGGTGCGCCCCCTCGGCGCTGGCTGACTGGCGCCTGTTGCAGGCCCGAGCCTGGGCATGTGCAGCCTGTGCACTTGCACAGGGTCCCCCATTTTCAGGGCCCCAAATTCTTTTGGAACTCCTTTGGAATATTGAATTTTCATAGGAATGTTGCAAAATTTTGTAGGTATCAGTTAATTTTCATAGGAAAAACACAACAAACTAAAAAATTCTTCCATTTCAAAAGAGAACTTTCTTTTCCTAGCAGACTGCAGCTGCTACGCAGGCTAGGTCATGAACAAAGGCTCTAAAAGAATTTGCAGCGGATGCCCCACCGAGACACAGCCTCTCAAGTCACTGTCCCTACTTACAATAGTTATGAGCCAGTTACAAGTTACGACCCACGAAAGCTGAGGAATTTGGAATGCACTGTGTGACTGATTGCAGTGCCGCACCCTACTGTTGACGGCACGATCCAAGAAGGATCGTGATCCGCAATATGCCAGTAAGAATGAAATTCTGGTGATTTGTGACCTTGATCCGAGACAGAAAAGTATGTAATCTATTGATCGTCAAATTTTCTATTGCAATCCAATTTAGGAACTGTGTGAAAGAGGTTGATTAGTGCTTAAATTAATTATATCAAATATATTCTTTTTAACTTTTTTGTTAGTTTCACAAGCACCAATTTGAAGCTTCGTACAGGGCCCGGTTTCAACCGGCTCGGCCCTGGCTTGTTGTAGTGGACGCCGGTCATAACATGTCTCCACGCCTAAAGAAACAACTCGTCCTCGAGCTGAAACTGCAGGTAGAGGTTCTGGAACTCCGTGAGCAGTTCCCACAAAGCCTCCTCGGTCGGCAAGCCGAGCCACTAGACCAAGACGTATCAGACATCTCGATGCTTTTGGGCGTGAAGGACAGCCGTTGGTGTAGGCAGGATGCGGCCATCGTGGGTTGGCGGCACCAGTCCTGGGGCTGCTGGGTTGTCGCCGCGATGGGGCTTCAGTAAACCCAGATGGAAGACGTCGTGAAGGCGAGCACCCTCTGGAAGTTGGAGCCCATAGGCCACCTGTCCCACGCGCTCTGTCACTTGGAACGGACCGGCGTAGCGTGGCCCCAATTTGCCCTTGGTGCGCGATTCTAGCGAACGGGTTGGTCGGTGTAGGAGGTGTAGCCAGATCGAATTCTCGACCATGGACTCCATGTCGCGATGATTCACGTCGTAGTAGCGTTTGGAGATCTGCTGAGCCTGGAGGAGACGTTCCTGTACTTCCGCCAAGAACTCATCGCGCTCGAGGAGGGTGCCGATGGCGTCCGTGTGAGCAGTCCGCCTTGTGTAGGGCATTAGCGGAGGTGAGTCGCGCCCATACACCACTTTAAATGGTGTGGCACGTAGGGCAGTGTGGAAGGACGTGTTGTAGCAGTACTCCATCCATGGTAGCCAGTCCACCCAGGCACGTGGATGGTCCCTGGTGATACAACATAGGCACGTCGTGATCACCTTGTTGGTGACCTCAGACTGACCGTCCGTCTGTGAGTGGAAGGCCGTGCTCATGCGCAGGGTGACGCCTGCTCTCTTAAAGAGGTCGCGCCACACGTGTCCCATGAAGACTGGATCCCTGTCGCTAATGATGGATGAGGGAAACCCATGTAGTCAAGTGATCTCGTCGAAGAATGCCTGGGCGACGGATGTGGCCGTTTAGGGGTGGTTGATGGAGATCAAGTGTGCATACTTGGAGAAGCCGTCCACCACCGTGATGATGACAGATTTGCCACTGACTTTGGGCAGCCCCTCAATGAAGTCCATGGCGATATCTGCCCATACCTGCGAGGGAACGTCGAGCACTTGTAGCAGTCCGGCCGGCTGCGCCATCTCGTTCTTGTTCCGTTGGCGCATGCTGCAGTCCCGAATGAAGCGCTGCACCAATATACATTCACCGGGGATGTAGAAGTCGCCGTGTAGCCGATGTAGCGTCTTCTGTGTGCCCTCGTGTCTGGCCCCGTGTGCCAATGAGAGCACCCAGTGTCATAGGTCGTCATGGTCCAGTATGTAGATGCGCGACCCATGGAGGAGGAGACCCTCCCTCAAGTGCCACGGTTCACCAAGTGCGCCCTCCTGTAGCAGGTGCAGGATGTCGTCCGTCTTGGGTGCCGCACTTGTGGTGGCCCGAATGTCATCGAGGACTGTGAACGAAGGGCTCGAGACAGTGATGGCCGCAGCCCCGGCGTGCGCCGTGGAGTCGAAGTTGCGGCAAGACAAGGCATCGACCATCGTGTTCAAATGGCCCGACTGATACTCAACGGAGAAATCTAACTCGAATAGCTTGTTGATCCACTGGTGATGTGGTATAGTGGAGAGGCATTTATCGAGCAAGAATTTCAAGACGAAGTGGTCGGTGCGCACGAGGAATCGTCGTCCCCAAAGATAGGGCCGCCAGTGCCGGATTGCCTGTATGAGCCCAATCAGTTTGCGCTCGTAAGCTGTGGGCTTCAGGTGGTGCGCCGCAAAGGGCCGGCTGAAGAAGGTGATCGGTCCCGCATCCTGATGGAGGACGGTCCCGAATCCCGCGCTTGAGGCATCATAGTCGATTATAAACAGCTTGTCGAAGATGGGTATCTGTAGCATCGGCCCTGATGATAAGGCGCGCTCAAATGCCTCAAATGCGTCCACAGCCTCCTCCTTCCACGAGAACGCGTCCTTGCACAAAAGCCACGTGAAGGGCGCGGCAATGGAGCTGAGGTTGCAGATAAATTTGTGGGAGTACCCGGCGAGGCCAAGGAGCCCCTGCAGCTCCCGGGCTGATCGCGGTGTAGGCTCCGACTGGATGGCAACCACCTTGTCACTGTCCATAGCGACACCATTGGCGGCGATCACGTGGCCAAGGTATATGACCGATGGCGCCCCAAAGGAACACTTTGATCTCTTGACATGGAGGCGGTGCGCCCAGAGCACCGTGAGGGCGAGGCGCACATGTTGTAAGTGTTCGGCACACCATGAGCTATAGATCAGTATGTCATAGAAGAACACCAGCACGAACCTGCGTAAGAACTAGCGAAGGATGTTGTTCATCAACACCTGGAATGTGGCCGGCGTGTTGGAGAGGCCGAACGACATCACAAGGAACTCGAAGTGGCTGTGGTGTGTTCAGAACGCTGTCTTCTCGATGTCGTCCGGGTGCATGCACACCTGGTGGTAGCTGGAACGGAGATCAAACTTGGTGAAGAAGCATGCCCCATGGATCTCATCCAGGAGCTCGTCGACCATCGAGGTCGGGAACTTGTCCACCGGGGCAGAGAAGGCAGACGTACTCCGCCGGATGATGCCCTGGGTGAGCATGGTGTCGCATTGGCGTTCCAGCTCATCCTTCTGGAGTTGTGGGTATCGGTATGGCCGAACAGCCACCGGTGCGGTGCCGGGGAGCAAGTGGATACGGTGGTCATAGGCACGCACTGGGGGTAGACCCTGTGGCTCCTCGAACAGGTCGACGAACTGCTGGAGCAGGCTGTCCAACAGTGGGAAGTCGGATAAGGTCCCGACAGCGTGCAGCTCCGATGTCCAGCTGCCGCCTATGTCAGATCCCACACCCTTTCAGGTGATCCACCGTGACCCTCTCGTGAAGGCCATGCAAAGGTCCTCAAAGTCCCAGAGGAAAGGACCCAGTGTGCGCAGGAAGTTGACACCTAGGATGACGTCAGAGCCACCAAGGTCAATGCCGAAGCAGCTGACGGTGAACTCCTCGGTGCCGATAGTCAGTGCTACCCCACGTGCGATCCCTTTACTGGGAACCCGGTCCCCGTTCGCCACCAGGACCCGCATGGTGGGATGTGGAGCTGTGGGTAGATGGAGTGTGCGCAGGATCTCGCTGTCGACGAAGTTGTGGGTGGACTCAGAGTCAAGAAGGGCCAGGAGACGACGGCCGTGGATGTTGATGTGGGGGTGCTTGGTGTTCTCCGTCTGGACACCCACGATGGCGTGGAGGGAGACCACTGGCGGTGTCGTTGTGTCATCGCCCTCAGTTGTCGCCGCCCGCTCATCGTGTGTTGGAGCTGCTGGCTCTGCAGCTGCCCCGTCGGCAAAGTCGTCGGTCAGCTCTAGATAGAACAACCGTTGGTACTGGTGACCACGGACATAAGGCTTGTCACAGTTGTAACAAAGCCCCTGCCGGCGCAGCTCCATCTACTTGGCCGGCATGAGCAGACGGATGACTCGCGGCGGGGCTGGAGGGACAGTCGCCAGCTGTGGTGCTGGCAGGGCCAGTGTCGCGCCTGCCGGTTTGTAAGGCAGCGGCGGCCCAGGGCGCTGTGGAGGCCGAACAGCCCGTGGCGTGGGGATGGTCGCCATGGCGGCCGTGCGCCGCTCGAGTGCACGAGCTAGTTGCGTTGCCATTTGCAGGTTCTATGGCTTGCACAGCTCGATGTCCACCTTGATGTGCTTCGGAAGGCCCTCTCACAAAGAGCTCCGTCTTATAGAGAGGTGACAGATCGCGGGCATGGCACAAGATAGCGTTGAAGCGGTCGGCATAGTCCTGAACTGTCAACAAGAACGGCAGTTGGGCGAGCTCGAATAGACGAGTGCCCCGGATCGCGGGACCGAACCGCAGGTGGCAGAGTTCTTTAAAGCACTCCTAGCTAGGCATACCCTCATCCTATTTGAGGGCGTAGTACCAAGTCTCTACGGTGCCCACCAAGTGGTATGACGTGAGCCAGACCCGGTTCGATGTTAGGGTGCGCTGGCCCCAGAAAAACTGCTCACAATGATTGAGCAAGTTCAGAGGATCCTCGGATCCATCATAGGTGGAGAAGTCCATCTTGTGGAAGCGAGGCGGTGCCGACGCCTGTGCCTCGATGGCTCCTTTGGGGGGCGGCGCCTCAGGGTAGGTCTGTGGTGTAGACCGTCCCCTCTGTCGGCGGTGTAGGGAAGGCAGGGATCGGCGAAGATGAGTGTGGCATGGGGATCTGGTGGATGGGTAGTGGGGCTGGTGGAGGCGCGGTAGTTCCCAATAGGGGAAAGGGCGGCACGGAGGTGGGCGCCCAAATCAGTGCTATCTTCTGTACCTTCATGTTTGCGATGCGCAAGGACATGTCGACCACGGTGCGTGTCAAATCGGTGAGTGCTCTTGCTAGGAATATGTCGGACTCGGTTGGGGAATTGGTGGCCGTAGGTGGTGCCGCCGTGGTGGTTGGCACCGGGCTGGAGGTGGGCGGTGGTGGCAGGGATGATACCAGATTGACGATGCTCTCTTTTAGTCCCCTCAACTGTACCAGGGAATGGTCGAGAAATTCTGATGATTTTTTCTTAAAGAAGAACAGGCTAGAAGCCTTGGAATGGAGCTTCTCCTGCAGTCCACTGGCTGTAAAAGCAAGGTCGCCCTCGCCCATGTACGCCAGAGCTCCTGCTAACTATGACGTTTTGTTTTGCAGATGTGGTCCCGCTAGCCCATGTACAATCGATCATATTCTCGTCCTGCAACCGCATGGTCCCGCAGGCGGCAGCTGGCCCCAAGGTTAGGATTAAATCAGTTTGTTCTGGTAATTACAATTTGCAATTCGTAGAGCCGCAATGATTCATATATGTTTATCTTGATAATGCATAGAAAAAACTCAAATATGCATACCTTTCTTAAAAGACGTCGTCAGCCTATGGAAGCAAAGGAGACTCAATATTTATACCAGTACAGTATATGGTGATTTTTCCCTTGTGGTCGATTGGATTTGGATAGAGTTGATTTGTTTGCTTGTACAACAGCAAATATACAGCACTCTGAAGTTGCTGTGCAGTGAGTTTTCAGTTCAAAAGATTTAGATTGGCTTGTCTGCAATACGACAAAATTGAAGAACAACAAAAAATCAGCAAAAGTGTACGTCGAACAAGTGATTTAACTTGCATGAACAATAACATATAGCTCAGGTTAAAAACAGCTTACAGAGGTTGTAAAGTGTTGTTGGATTGGTGGGTTCAGTTAGTCGGTGCAACTATGGAAGTCAACAAGGGTTAATTAGGAGCCATCTAACAAGAACAGAGAAACTAACAGGTCTATGCAGTGAACAAAGCAACAGCAACTGATCATCGACGGCAATCAATTATGAGCACACGGCTTGCAATTGAAATCATTGATTGGGTGGATTCACTTTACTGTTGGAAAGAAACGTGAATATTTGAAAGGCATTTGAATGGCATTGTTTCTCACCTGATCAGTCAATCGAAGACAACACGACTGATGCTTCGACCTGCTGCTTGCTAAGAGCGATGGGGAGGTGAACAGATTACAAGTGTATGCTACGCTTCTCCTGTGGTGTGGTTCAGGAAATTTGCGTGTTTGCCTTATTTAACCAACATGGGGAGCAGCTCAAGCATCAGCTGGAGCTCTTGGATGAAAATGTCAACGGCTGTAATCCTGGCATTATTCTCGGGCAATAGTTAGGATCATTTCCTTCCTTGTATTACGATTACTTACCATATATATCTCCTGTATATTGCTATAAATATATTGGAAACCGCCGCTGGATGGTGCGCTGTGCCTTCCCAGTCTTCTCTCTGTTTTCATGGTAATCAGAGCAAGTTGAGATCCCATTTTTTTTCTCGCTTCCGCAACCTCTAACACCAGCCATGAGCGCCACCGGTTCTTCTTCCTCCTCCTCCTCCCTCTCCTCCACCTCTTCTGATACTCTTCCCCCCTCCAACGTCAACTCCTCCCTTCCGGCCACTGCCTCCAACCTCACTCTTCCTGCTAACGTCCTCACAGCCATCAACGTGCCGTCCATCAAATCGCACGTTCCCATCACCCTCACCCTCACCTTCAAACCCAACAACTACACGACCTGGAGAACCTATTTCCGCGCCGCCTGCGGTAAATTTGCGCTCCTTCACCGCATCGACGATGCATCATCCCTCCCCAATGATCCCATCTGGGCTCAGGCCGATGATTGCGTCCGCGCATGGCTCTACACCACCATCGCTCCCGACGTCGTCAACTCTGCCATTGCCGATGGACAGACGGCCCATGATCTGTGGTCGCACGTCTGCTCCCTCTTCACCGCCAATCGCCATGCCCGCTCCATCACCCTCCGCAACCAGTTCTACTCCATGGTTCAAGGATCTCTCGATGTCACCGAGTACTTGAATCGGATGAAGAACTGCGCCGACTCCCTCCGCGACATCGGCCACGGCATCGAGGACGACGACCTCGTCCTCAATGCGCTTCGAGGCCTGAACTCGAGGCTTGGCACGCTTCCCTGTTTCTCTCCTTCCAGGATCCGCTTCCCTCCTTCGCCAAGACCCGGGAAACTTTCATCCTCCATGAATCCACCGATGTCTCCCCATTCGACAGCTCCGCCACGGCCCTCGTCGCTGCGACAGCCTGTCCTGGTGGCGGGTCGGCCAGCCCTGGGGGGGGGGAGGGGGGGAGGAGGTTCCCGCACGCAGGCCCCTCCACCAACGAACCACGGCCGCGGCCGCGGCAGCAGAGGCGGCTCCTACTCTTCGGCCCCAAGCGCCCCCCAAGCCAGCCGGCCGCCTCTTGGACACACACCCACCAGACCAAGGATATGCATGTCTCCATGGGCCCCCACTGGCGCGGCTCCCTAGGCTCCAGCAGGTGCGCCTTCATGGGCCAACTACGGAGCACCGTCCTGGACTCCTCCTAGCGCTCTGGCCCATCATCGCCCACCTGGTTCACAAGGCCTTCTAGGTCCTCTGCCTGCTCCGGCACCTGCCCAGGCGTACCACACCCAGATGGCCCCACTGCAGTCCTCCTCGGAGCCGCCTCAGTATGATCCTCAGCCCCTCATCGCTGCCCTCAATGCCATGCAAGTGTCCCCATCTGCAAACGACTGGGTGATAGACACTGGAGCTTCGTCCCACATGACTTCAAACAATGGTATACTCCTCTCCACCTCCTCTCTTCCTCAACCAACTCTTGTTACGGTCGGAAATGGTTCCTCCATTCCCGTCACACACAGCGGCCACACATCTCTACCCACCTCCTCTTGTCATTTTCGTCTGTCTAATGTACTTCTTGTTCCTACTTTAATTCACAATCTCATATCTGTCCGCCAATTTTCTCGTGAAAATTCGTGCTCTATTGAATTTGACCTTTTTGGTTTTTCTATCAAGGACCTATCTACCCGGACCGTGATGCTTCGCTGCAATAGTGACGGTGATCTCTACACTTTTGATGCTCCCACCACTGCCGCCGCTGGTGCCCTACTGTCAGATCACACCACCTACGACACTTGGCACCGGCGTCTCGGTCACCCTAGACGTGATGTCATGCAGTCTCTTTCGACGTCTAATCTTATCTCTTGTAATAAAAATAATGTCAGGTCCTTGTGTCATGCATGTCAACTTGGGAAACATGTTCGCTTACCTTTTTTTAGGTCCACATCCTTTAGTGTGTCCCCATTCCAGCTGATTCACTGTGATCTCTGGACTTCATCTATTCTCAGTAATTTGAGATATCGATACTACCTTATTTTGGTTGATGATTATTCCCATTACTTCTGGACCTTTCCTCTTAAACACAAATCTGATGCGCATGACAATGTTCTTGCTTTCTCTGCATATGTGCGAAATCAATTCAATCTCTCGATTGGTACTTTCTAAACCGACAATGACCGAGAATTTGTCAATCATTTGAACATTGATTTTTTTCAGACGCCACGGCTCTCGTGTCCACACACGTCACAACAAAACGGAAAAGCGGAACGTGCCATCCGTACAACAAACGATGTCATTCGCACAACGCTGTTTCAAGCCCATATGCCCCCGTATTTTTGGGCCGAAGCACTTGCTACCGCTCCTTATCTCCTCAATCGCCGTCCCACCTCGGCTCTCCAATTTGACACACCATATCATAGCCTTTTCAGTTCTTTCCCTAGATCTCACTCACCTCCGTGTTTTTGGCTGTCTTTGTTTCCCAAACACTTCCTCCACCGCCCCACAAAAACTTGCTCCCCGGTTTCGCTCTTGTGTTTTTCTCAGGTATCCACTTGAACACAAAGGCTATCGCTGCTTTGATCCTCTCACACAACGCATGCTCATATCTCGGCATGTCGTCTTTGACGAATCCACATTTCCTTTCGCTGCCACCAACACTCAAAATTCGCCAGATCACTTCGATTTCTTACTTGATCCAGACCATCTAACTAATCTACCACCCTCGGTAGTGATTTCTCCTCCTGCAGGTCCCGCTACTCCCTCGGGCAGCCCAGCTGGATTGGGCCCCTTGGCTGTCACGGCCTAGCCGCCTGGACAAACCACCACGGTCGCTCCGACCCTTCTCGACGCTGCGGCCTCAGCCGATGCCGCGTCTCTCGGGACTCCCGCCCTGTCTTCGACGGCCCCGGCGCTTCCCCGGTCCTCGGCAGTGCCACGCCCTCCAGGGCTCCTGCTGCATCTCCGACCGCTGTGCCGCCGCCTGCGACAAGCTCGGCCGCGTCCGGCCCCGGCCCC
>BCLF01000046.1:1537118-1556037 GCA_001602275.1 Zoysia japonica | reverse complement strand
CTCGGCCGCGTCCGGCCCCGGCCCCACCGGGGTCTCGTCGCCTGTTCCATGCGCGGCTGCGACCAGCCCCGACTCCGTCGATGTCCCGCCGTCCGCGCCACGCGCAGCTGCTGCTCCTTCACACGCGCCGTCTGCGGTGGCCGAACCACCTGTGGCCGCCTCATCTACAGTCTTGCTCCTCCTCTGCAGATTCCGCATCCTCAACAGCCTCCAGCACCGGCTCATCCCATGGTCACTCGGGCTCAAGGTGGCATCATCAAACAAGTCAACAAGCTCAACCTCTCTGCCACACACACTGAGGTATCACCTGTTCCCACCTCGTACAAGACAGCTCTAGCAGATCCCCTTTGGCATGCAGCAATGGCAGAGGAATTCAAGGCCTTGGTGGCCAATGACACATGGACTCTTGTGCCTCGGCCTCCAACAGCCAACATTGTTTCAGGGAAATGAATTTTTAAGCACAAGTTCAATTCTGATGGCTCATTGGCTCAGTACAAAGCATGATGGGTTGTCCGTGGATACTCTCAGCGCCCAGGTATTGACTTTAACAAAACCTTCAGTCCTGTTGTCAAACCTGCCACTATCAGAGTTGTTCTGAGCATTGCAGTCGCCCACCAATGGCCTATTCACCAACTAGATGTCAAAAATGCATTCTTACATGGCACCCTTAATGAAACTGTTTACTGCCAGCAGCCCTCAGGATTTGTTGATTCAGCACATCCAGATTATGCTTGCCTACTGCAGAAGTCTCTCTATGGTCTCAAATAGGCTCCCCGTGCGTGGTACCATCGGTTTGCTTCATTTATCCGCACTGTGGGGTTTGTTCCATCAGTCTCCGACACTTCTTTATTTATCCTGCAGCAAGGTTCAGATATGGCCTACATTCTCCTTTATGTAGATGACATTATACTGACTGCTTCAACCTCCGCACTGCTTAATCATATCATAGCAACTCTCCGTGCCGAGTTTGCCATGACTGATTTAGGCCCTCTGAATTTCTTCTTGGGTATTGATGTTCAACGATCTGAAGATGGTCTCTTTCTCTCTCAACGCCAATATGCACTTGATCTTCTTCAACGAGCTGGTATGTCCGAGTGTCACCCCACCTCTACACCAATTGACACCAAAGCCAAGCTGTCTGCAGCGGACGGCCCCCTAGTTGCCGATCCCACAGCTTATCGGATCCTTGCTGGTGGTCTTCAGTACTTGACTCTCACTCGCCCAGACATTGCATATGCTGTTCAACAGGTCTGTCTCTACATGCATGATTCTCGTGAGCCGCACCTCAATCTGTTGAAGAGAATTTTTCGTTATCTTAAGGGTTCTCTTGATTTTGGACTCCATATCTCTGCTGCCAGCTCCTGTTCCACACTAATCGCATACTCTGATGCGGATTGGGCCGGCTGCCCTGATTCACGACGGTCAACCTTTGGATATTGCGTCTACTTGGGTGACAATCTGATCTCTTGGTCCTCCAAGCGGCAAACCACAATCTCTCGATCAAGTGCTGAAGCCGAATATTGGTCTGTTGTCCATGCAATTGCCGAGTGTTGCTGGGTTCGACAGTTGCTGCAAAAACTTCATCAACCCCTGCAGCGTGCTACAGTTGTCTGTTGGAAATTGATCTCCACCCATTTTGGCCCAACGGCCTTAATGGGCCCTTGACCTAATCGCGCCCTGATTGGGGGCGCCCAGCCCGTTATGGCTGGTGGGGCCCTGTCGCCAACGCCACAATAAATAGAGGTGGGAGGCCGGCCGGAACTCATGACCTAAGTTCGTTCGTACCGCTGCACCCCACCGACATCCCTAAACCCGATCTGTGAGGGGGCGCTGTGCCGACAGGAAGCACCACCGCCACGACGACCGCCGTCACCGGGAGATCGACGACGTCGCCGTGACTCCAACGCCACTGCCCTCTTCACCGACCGACGCTGCCCCAGCGCAGGGGACAGCACCGACAAAGGGCAGATGGCCGGATCGTCTTCCTCGACTCCGGCGACCGGATCCAGAGGTATTGACCACCTCCGAACCACAGATCTATTACCGACACAGAAACTCTCGGATCTACGCTCCTAGACCCAGAGAAAAGATTACTACATTGTCTACTGCGACAATGTCAGCGCCATTTATATGACTTCCAATCCTGTACACCATCGCCGTACCAAGCATATTGAGATTGACATCCACTTTGTTCTGGAGAAAGTCACGCTGGGTGAAGCCAAAGTTCTTTATGTGCCCTCTAGTCATAAATTTGCTGATATCATGACCAAAGGGCTCCCAATTCAGCTCTTCCTGGATTTCCGGTCCAGTCTTTGTGTTCGGAAGCCTCACCATGCGACTCGGGGGGGGGGGGGGGTGTCAACGGTTGTAATCTTGGCATTATTCTCGGGCATTAGTTAGGATCATTTCCTTCCTTGTATTACGATTACTTACCATGTATATCTCCTGTACATTGCTATAAATATATTGGAAGCCGCCCCTGGATGGTGCGCTGTGCCTTCCCAGTCTTCTCTCTGTTTTCAGAAAACATATGGCAGTGAGTGAAGTAACGAGGCAGACATGCAGAGCAGAAGCAAGGCACTAGAAGGTGGCAGCGAGTGAGCTGGAGCACTTGCCCACCGGGCCGGAGGCCGGCATGGGGTTTCAACGTATGACCATGGACTGCAGAGATTAAAATATGCTGAGCTGTAACACAAATCGCTAATGGGCTGGCCGAGTGATAACTAAGCGCGGAAACTGATCCACGGGGGTTTAATAAAAACCGTGAAAACGGTTCGATTTATTGGTTAAAATTCGAAATCAAAACTTCAATAAAGTTGATCAAAATGGTACAGTAAATCAAGACGTTTTATAAGTTTACTGACCAAACTTTTCCGGCTTAGCAAAAATAATTGTAAAACCCAACATCGCAAAAAATTTATAAAACCCAACATTTTACCGCTTTTACTGCACCGCTCCGGCTCCTCTGGTTGCTATGGTGACCAAACAAACCTTTAGATTTTAACTAGTACACAGCAGTGAGCTTCTAATTCGTTGAGTTCACTGGGACAATAGGGAGCCTTGCTTGAAGATATTGCAAGATGATATTTGAACTAGTACATTTACGTATGATAAGGACTACTCATGTACCTAAGCAGTTCTACGGATATGTCCAGAGTACGTGTATGTGTGATTCAATACTTCAATTTCTTTTAACAAGTGACATGCGATTCACTACCGCTCATTTTGAAGTAAAGACATTTGGTTTTGTAGTCCACGGTCCTGATCTAAACAACTAATTACCCCTTCATTCGAAAAGAACGAAGAAGAGACGATGTGGTATTATCGCATCGCGTTCCCGCTTGCTAAGGGTGGAAAAGCAATAACTAAATGGTACATTGACCCGGCATCAATACAGTTTTGAATGAAGTTGATTGATGATGAAGCCATCCGTTTTAATAAAAAAAATAAGCACCAAAAAGTGGGTGAGCCCTAGGACATTGATTTCCGCAAATGTGTCAAAAGGTTTGCATTCCAAACTCTTCTTGAGTTATATATGCCTTCATTCCTTCATTTATTCGCTCTTTAATATAATTTATTTATGTCTATTTTAGAAAACTATTGGCCTTAATTGATAATACTATCATAAAAATATAGATTCAACCTGTTGCTTTGCAAACTCTAGATTCGAATTAATTTTTATATAGAACTACATATTTTTGTTGATTCTACCACAAACCTATATGTTTACGGAAATTCTTCTCTTCAATCCACTTAAATTGGTAGTGATTTCAGTCGATGTCCAAATCTAGCCAGACTTAGAGGGGAGGGGCTTCTCCGGTGACTTTCCATGAACTCTGTCCCTAGAAGGAGGCTTCATGGGTAGCAGGCCGGCCTGACAGTGATAGCGATAGTGAAGCAGTTGTGGCGCCATCTTGCTGGTGGTGGGAGAGGGTGGTTGGGCAAGAGCGGGCAACTTGACGCCAACGAGTTACTACTTCCGTTCCAAAATATAAGTATTTTTAAGTTACTTAAAATCAATTTTTTTAACTTTGAATAATAATATCTAAAAAATTACGTACTTTTTAATATAAAAAGATATTTTTTATGAAACTATATTTCATGATTAATCTAAAAAAATATAAACTTTATATGATAAAATATCATTTATTCTTCATTATTAATGATCGAAGTGATAAAAATTTGCTTTAACTAAATATAGAAATGCTTATATTTTGAAAAGTGTTTAGGGATGACTGAGGGGAGCGAAGGCACGGTGGTGAGCATTGTGCTGAAGAGAGAGAGAGAGATGATAAGATTGTTGGATTACAAAGTTCGGATATTTTTTGTTGATTGAAAATTAAACACTCGTATATTTAAGTCCCACTCTATTAGAAAAAGTTGAAGTATTTTCGCAAATTTCTAAAATGCAACACTACTATGTCCCTATCAATCAGTCGGTCCTAGCTGGTGTACCTTTTCCATAGCGACAGTCAAATTCTTGCCAATGCATGCCACTTAGAGACCTCAAACGTCTGTTTCATTTCTTTTTGAGTAAATTTTAGAAAACTACAAGTACTTTAGTAATATTATCAGATAACTACATATTTAAGGATCAATATCACAAAACTACACATTTTGTGTATAGTTTTTCAAAAAACTACAGATTTTAGCACTTCTCATCTCAGCCCCACACAAACCTGACAAGTGGGCCCCAGCTGCAGTTTTGTGAGTAAGAAGACTAAAATCTGTAGTTCTTTGATAAATTGCACATAAAATGTGTAGTTTTGTTAAATTGTTTCTTAAATCTATAGTTCTTTGATAATATTGCTAAAGTATGTGTAGTTCTCTGAAATTTACTCTTTCTTTTTCTTGCAAAGCAACATTATAGTATGATTAATCTTGCCAAGGTATATCTGTTCATTGGTTGTAGCTACAATAATAGGAGTAACAAGCTATGTATGTTGTACCTTATGTACAGAAGATACATATCTTATATAGTGCCACATAAAACACATATTGTCACTGGATTTTTATAAATGTATATTTTATAGACAAAAAGATTTTCTATTATATCTAAAAAGTTTGAATTTTTATTACTCGCTCTTTCGATTGGGCTAATGACATTATGTGACAACCATTAAATATGCATGAACCTGAGGGGGGCATATATTCATAAGACACGGTGAGAAAGCATGACATAAAATGGTTACTTACAAAAACAAACTGAAATGTGCCAATGTAACAAGCATCCAAGCATGCTACAAGGAAAAAAATAGGTACACAACACAGCAGCAGCATCCTACACACATAGATGCTGCGGCTCCGGTCTAGCCAGTTTATTCATACGCTAACTACTTAACCGCATTGTAGAAAATATCATGAACATCATCAGTTGTCAACTGCCGGTGGCATGTGCGGCGGCCTCTTCGGTGGGTGCTCAGGCTTTGGTTCTGGTTTAGGCTTGGGCTCAGGCTTTGGTTCGGGTTCGGGTTCGGGTTTAGGTTTCGGTTCAGGCTCTGGCTTTGGTTCTGGCTTCGGTTCTGGTTTGGGTTCTGGCTCAGGTTTCGGTTCTGGTTTAGGCTCTGGCTTGGGTTCCGGTTCAGGCTTAGGCTCCGGTTTTGGTTCGGGTTTAGGCATAGGTTTTGGTTTAGGCTTTGGCTCCGGTTTAGGCATGGGCTCAGGTTTTGGCTCTGGTTTAGGCATAGGTTTTGGCTCAGGCTTTGGCTCCGGTTTAGGCATGGGCTCAGGTTTTGGTTCCGGTTGAAGCGGTTTTGGCTCCGGTTTGGGCATGGGTTTGGGACGAGGCTTGGGCTTTGGTTCAGGATGTGGCAATGGTTCAGGTTTTGGCTCAGGCTTGGGTTCTGGTTTTGGCATGGGCTCTGGGTGAGGAAGTGGTTCAGGTTTTGGCTTGGGTTTAGGCTCTGGAAGTGGCATTGGTTTCGGTTCAGGCTCAGGTTTCGGTTCTGAATGTGGCACGGGCTCTAATTTAGGTTCGGGTTTAGGTTCTGGCATAGGTTTGGGCAAGGGTTGAGGCTCTGGCTGGGGCTTCTCGGCGGCAGAACGCCTTGGCTTGCGAGCGAAACGCGCGCCATGACCAAGACCGACGCCTGCTACAATAGCTTCGTCGAAGGCGGCAGCGGTGGCCACTACCCCTAGGAACACGGCCAGAAGGACGCAGCACGATGAGACGCGACGCGTCGCCATTGCTTGCTGCTCTCTTGCTCTGCTCCTTGCTCTCTCTTTGCTGCTGAAGTGTATCTGTGGTTTGTGCTGTGTTGGGTGTGGATGAGTTCAGCTGCTCATAGCGGTGGCCTGGATATATAGCAGGCACAAGCCAATCAGCTGCCGCCGTGTGTTCCGCCAGTTCACGTGGCTCTCTTTACGCGTTCGGCCCCGCCGTGTCCCGCGGTAGCTCGATCGGCGCCAGGTTAATATTCAACAGCGAGCCAGTGGTACGTAACTTTCGCGCTCTTACCTTTTCGCGCGTCCCTACCGGTCTGCTTTCAACTGCACGCAGCAGATATCCTTGCCGCCGGGTCACCACGTAGCAGATCACCGGCCACCGGTGACGATACGTGGTAATCCTCGGCGGAGTAGCGTTGAGCTTATGCTCGACGAGCGCGGCAAGCTGCAGTGCATGGTCCCCGCTGCGTTTCGTGTCCCGTTTTTTCTTTGCCTTTGACAAATGACACGGCTAGCGACTAGGAAAAGGTTTCTGCCGATGACCCGGACCGACCAGCTGACTAGGACCGAGTACTGTTTGTATGGTTCATGGAGGTTCCTGTGATTGCAAGTCGTTCCTGTGATCTAACTCTAATTAAGCTCCGATGGACAAGTAAAACTACGATCGATGTTCGTGGCCACATGAGGCGACTCGCGTGTGGAGTCTGTGGACCAAAAAGCCAATGCGTGCCCACCGACAGCTCTTGCACTGGGTCGTCGATGGGAGGTGAAACCGTGGATCTCATGCCGTCCCTTCTAGAGTACTCCAGGAGTAAACACCAAATCACTCGAAGGGCTAGTACCGTCGTACGTTTACTGTACCTACCAACCAATCTCATCTACCTTTATTTCTTTCTAACCAGCATGCCGGCTAATCAGGGGTGTAGATGTGTGATATTGGTCGGCGGTTCAATTGGCCGGTAAAAAGTTGATGAACTGGTGGATGATGTTAAGCCACGCGTCGCCATGGATTTGTGGTTTTGCAGCAGAACAGTTGCTATGTACGGTAGCTGAAAACGCTGGAAGAGTAGCTGCACAATAACCGGAGAGGAAGTGACAACGCAAACGGTCACGTTAATTAATCTGTATACAGGTTCAAAAAAGAAATTTCTGTACACAAGGTTCTTTCTTTGAGAAAGTACACTGGGTTCTTAGTACAACGGTCTCGAGGATTACTCCTGTCTTTTTTACATAGTCAAAATTAAAATACTTATCCACTGCTCTGGAATCCAAGAGGCTCAACAGAGAAGACGCACGGAACTGAAAAAGATCTTTGCTCCGAGTAGCTCCCTTACGTTCAACTTTCTCTAGCACCATAAATTTAGAGGCTGCGACGGGTATATGTCGTTACCCGCGCAGTAGCCAGGTTTTCAACGGCAGCACACGAATATCCTCGAGGATACAGTGGTGAAGCGGACGTGACCCAACCGTGTTCAGACGTCCCACTCGAGCAGTGGCGGGCGGCCCAGGCGTACCGTACGGTGCCGTCGAGTCAGTCCATTCGTCCATTGTTTCAGATGGAGATGGCTGCACTTCGAGTTTCTTCTTTTTTCCCCACTGCACGTTTTCGCCAATAAGAAGCGGATGCGTAATTATCATCAACGAAAGTTCCATAGTCAAAATTCAAATTAGCGCACCCATGGAGGAGTGTCATATTCTAGGTGTGTTCGCTTTAGACTTCTTTAGCTGTGCCAGGGGCCGTGGCTGCAGCCGCACTATTAACAAATTGCTTTCTTCAATACAGAAGCCACAGCAATAGCTATATATATATATATATATAAACTGAACACCGAACGCATCTTAACAAAAGGGAGCAAGCTGTTCTTAAAAAAAAAAAAAAGGAGCGAGCTTCTTAAAAAAAACAAATAAGCAAAAAAACAAAAGGGTGCTTGTTGCCCCGTGCTGGACCAGCGACGAATGGTACGCTTCTTTGTACCGGCTGTCACGGGAGCTCGGCGTCTTTTGTGACTAGATTTTTCTTCTCTCCATCGATCGATCGGACCGGCGACAAGGTAACGATCGAGGGTTCCTTGTCACGTTGGATACCCGTCGTCTCGTTACGACGACACTGACAAATACATTCCAACCGCTCCTCTAGCTAAGGTGCACAGCTTCAGTACGATCTCCTAACTAAAGTCGTAGTACCCATACAGTCCTTATCCTCTTGTAGTCACATTTCCGTTATGAGATTGATCGACGCCTCAATCCATTTCGAAAGGACACAAGTAAAATGGAAAAGAAAAAAAATTCAATAACCTGGTTTTTCCTTAATACATCTAAATTTATATCTCCCTCCTTCATGTTTTCTCTAAAAAAATACCTTTCCACCCTCTCCTTAATTCTTGTGTCCATAATCAAAGTGGCCATCCATTTGAGTAGATCACAATGATTTCAGCCTATAAGAATATGATGCAATTTAATGTATTTGATTTGGAAGCTAACGAGAATTAGAAAACAATCTCCGGCTAAGATTAAATGCTTGGCATAATTTCTTAGAGATAAGCTGAAGGTGTGTAATCTCTTAGTAGTACATGTCTGGTGCATAAAGAAAAATGTAGCATGTTGCATGTATTAGCCCCGCTTTGGAACATGGGATTATTATCTAGTTCCTACGTTTTTCCTGTGACATTGTTGTGTGATTCATCTGAAATTTCTATGTTTCAAAGGGGATCTAAGAATTGGCAATGTTTGAGGGTAACATGTGACAATGGAAAAACTGAGGATTAATACGAGATATGTCATTATAATTTTCCAAAATGTGAGACATGCCATATTGGCTCATGTACGTGTCAATGAAATAGATGTTCCTGTGATTGAAATGACCCTAGTATATTTTAAAACTGGTAAAATTATAATGTCATGAATCAAATTAACCAAATTCAGGCTCCGTTTGGTAGGGATTATGATTATTCAAAAAATAGTTTATACTTTGGATTATTCATTAGCTTATACTTTGGATTATTCATGAAAATTACTTATCCAACTTTTCTCATAATCTATTTTTTATGTCAAAGGTGTTTGGTAGAACTTATATAGTATAGATTATAGGTGGTGGGGAGGAATAAGTGATAAAAAGCTACCCTTGAAATTTGTACGGGTGCTAATATAAAATGTAAAAGTGCTTATAAATAATTATGAATATAATCACTTATGAGTTTTAAGTGCTTAGTAGAGATTATAACATAAGCTTTGATAATCTTTGCCAAAAAACATCCTCATAATCTCTACCAAAAGACCTTAGAGAGGCAAGCAGAGAATTGGTAATGTTAAGGGTAACAGGTGAAGATGACGACGGAAGAAATTTGGGGCGACGTGCAAAGGTAGACATGAAAGATTACAGATAATACTGTCATAAGCACAACATATGGATAAGAAAGATATGAAGGATGACCAACATGACCTGTTGTTTTGAAAACAAAAGGATACCAACCTGCCAACCTGTATGCAGATCCTTGGTTACTTGCATTACTTGTGCATCTCGTGTTGATTTCGTTCAATCTTGGATAACAAAAAAGGCACGTCCGTATGCCTGGGCGCAGGTACACCTGTCCCCATTTCTCTTTCTACCCTCTTTATTTTGAGGATTCGCACATCAGCGATGCGCTCGTGGCTTTACCAAAGATTGATACATCCTGTGTACCTGTGCCCACATAAAGGTAGAAAGCTGCCCATGTGCGCGTGCCGTGACGAAAACATTTCATCTCAATTGATCATACGGTACCGGCCTGGTCCACCGGGATTCAATCAAGTTTTAATGGCAAACGCGTGCGCTTCAACACCAAGCCGATCGATTGTTTTCGATCGTGTCAAAAATTAATTAATTGGATTCTGCAATAGTAGGTTCGATCCCTTTGGACAGAGGAGAAAGCGAAACATTTGGGAAAGAAGCATTGAGACATAGATCTAATTAATCTTAATTGTTTGTATATAAGGGTGCAAATTGGGTACCCATTAAGTATTTGTGGGTCAGCACTTTAGCACATTTGTGTGATAGATTAAAGAAAGTGAGATAAAATTTTAGTTTATTTGAAAAAGTTTTTTGGGCCATGGGCCGACCCACAAAATAAAAAACATACATTCCTATTCATATCAAATGTAATGGGAATACTGTGAACGAGCCTCTAGCTCGGTGGCGAGGCTGCTAGTTCGAGCGCTTGCGGTTCGAGTTCGAGCGCTCAAGCTCGCATGCGCCAGGTTTTATCCTTCGGAATAAATTTCTGTGCAGATGCCTCTCACGCGTGGAGAAAAAAAAAAAAAAAGCCGGCACTCCCGTCGCACACTGGAATCTTGACGATTTCAGTGATCTCTGTAAGGATGAGGTCTTCATTTCTGGGTAGAGGCTAAAAAAAAATGTAACAGGAATACTTCGTGCCTGTGCCTGTGCCTCCCTCCGAGTAGAGACAGCAGGAGTGCCTGTGCCTGTGCCTCCCTCCGAGTAGAGACAGCAGGAGATCATGTGTATCTCCTTGCCGTGTCACGTTTGCGTCATACTTACATACGTGCTTTACAAGCAGATGACGGGCAGCGAGACCCACAGATTGTACGGTGTCTAATCTTGTTCAGGTTTCGCAACAAGCGTGAAGACAAGAGCACAGACCGCTGGCACTTTGTCACATGAATTCTTCAATATTTGCTGATTCTGCTCACACTAAATTCTATCGGATTAATGGACCAGTGATCCAATTAATCTCCTGCTACTGCTAGCTACCCTACGAGTATATGGGGAGTAACTGCTAAGAATTAAGATACAAATTTAATAAATAATGAGCTTTTGCTCTTTCCCTAATTGGTTTGTTATCACAAAGTAATCGCTTGAGGCGAGTTTTGCTTGTAATGTTTGTTATGCCAAAGACACCTCTATCATAGTGAATTAATATTATGATGAAAATATTAAGTGAAATACTGTAGTCGTGGGACAAGGAATGAATATACCTGATCTGTGTTTATAGAAGTTACAGGTATCAATGGAGGTAAATTTTCAGATGAAATAGAGAAGGATATTGGTCCAATTGATGATTGCTGATGCCTCCGAAATCATGGATTGATTTCCAACTCTTTCTTTTACCTTGATAACTTCAAAAGAGGAATTAGGTGCTTGAATACTTATGTTTGGTAAAACCTTGAATATTAACGTAAATTTATGGCCAATAAATTCTGAATCTCATTTGTATCATATTGCTTGTGGAGAATCTGGGCACTTTTTCCAGTAAGCTCTGCTCCTTTCTTTTCAAAGAACATATAATCTAAACTGTAGGTGACATCACTTGAAATAAATTGTATCTTGTATCTAGATAAGAACAATAAAGTTTAGAATGATATTCAAACATGTTTTATGTTTTGTATATATAGTTTTATGTTACAATAATATACATACTTCCAATCAAATTATGTGCATGGGCAATTCTGTTTTGTGGATTCATAATTGTTAGAATTTTGTTTCATCTTAGAGCTGCAAATTTTTGCATGCCCGATAGCATCATGTTGATTTTCTGTAACTCTCACAATAGATGGTGTGCATTCGAAAAGTTTCCCCTGCACATAGAGGACACTAAATTAAAATAGCTATATAGACTTTAATGTAACACAACAGAAATGCCCCTGTTTGCCGAGTGCCCTTTAATCCCTCGGCAAAAAAAAATAGATCGAACGGGCAGAAAACAGTGATGGAGACTTTGCCGAGTGCCTGCATACGACACTCGGCAAACTATTGTTTTTTACCGAGTGCTAGGCTTACGACACTCGGCAAACACTTAATATTTGCCGAGTGTCTATGTAAAAACACTCGGCAAACACTGAAGGGTGTTTTTTACGCAGACACTCAACAAAATATGAGACACTCGGCAAAATATGTTTTCGAAATGCGCAAACCTGTTAAAATCACACATATGTGACATCACAGGTAGTTTATATAAACCAGAAGCATATAGATCACATCACAGGCAATTTATATAGACCGCAAACATATAAATCACATCACAGACAGTTTATATAAACAAGTCTCACACAAAACACAATAAACATCTATCATATTCCAATAGCTTCACACATAGTCCAAAATATAGTCCAATAGCTTCACACACTGATCAACTACGAGGCCACTGTGGCGTATGAGGCGATTGATTCAATGCCGCCGATTGATTCTGTACAAAGGAGAAGAGATTGCATCTGTTAGACAAGATTTAAAGTAGAAACAAGCAACTTAAAACATTCATACTCACAGGAGTAGTTGCAGGAGGAGGTGGAGGAGGAAATAGCTCCGGTGGCAGAGGTTGACCCATCCCCTCGCTAAGACTTTGCATCCAGTGGAACATCTACTCCATCCTCTGCCGTCGGCCTCTTGCCTCTGTGATCGGCCTCCATCCTCGCCGCCATCTCCTTCCTTAGCCTCCTCTCTTCTGCCAGCTCGGCCTACAATATTTCACCTCAATGTTACAATGCAAAGCAAAGATATGTAAAAATCAAAGAACGATGAATAAAACAGAAGTAACCTAAAGTGCCTCCATCCGAGACTGTGCAGTGGCTGGTCGTGGGCGTATGGCCGGGCTTAAACTCGTGCTCCTTGCTTGAATCTGAGAGAGAGTGGGAGTACTGGCCGTGTCGAGTGTGCTGTCGTCAATCCAGTACCGCCTGTGCTTCTTGCCTCCTCTTACCCTCATGACGACTTCTCTATCAACGTCCTGGGTGCTCAGATCGTACTCTTGTCCATGGACCTCTCTTGCCATCTCAGTGTACTCACTGAGGCGACTGTGGATGGTCGCATTGCTGTACGCCGAGGGCGGGTCCTCTGGGTTGTAGTCGACGTCGGACGTCGCCTTGCCCTTGTGGGCCAAAGCCCATGGCTTGATCTGGGAGCAAGACTGACCACCATGTGACAAGGACTACGAAAAAAATAGCAAGATGAGTAGAAATTATGCAGAATTGAGCGTTATAATAAAGAAATGAATTCACGTACCCATCTAGCCGCGTATTCGTCGAGGCTATAGTTGCCTTGATGGTGTGGTGCACCTGGCATCATCAAACGACACTCCCGGCAAGCGTTGTCCGTCTCCTCCCACTTGGCGGCGCACCACTTATTCACCATCTCTTCCCAGCACTGGAGATACTGGGCGCACCACCACGGAGTCACCTACACGTCATTAAGTATATGACATATAAGAAGATCAAATTAAGCGTACTAAATCTCAGAAGAAAGCAGTATTAATGTTTTATATTTACTTGCAGGTATTCTTCTCGGGTCATCGTCATGGTTCTTGCTTGAGTTTTGGTGATCTTCGTGCCAAGGTACGTAGCATGGTATGTTACAATGGCCTGGACGCGCGCGTCGTAATGCATGTCCTTGACGAGCTTGACACAGGCCTTGTGAGCCACAGTAGCCGCTTTGGCCTCGTATCCGTCCTGGCATCTGAAGAAATCCTGCATATAGACGCGATGTATCCAGTCATTATTTAGCAATGTCAAATAAAAACTAAATGTAGTGCGAGGAAGACTTACCCACAGCTCAGCCGTCACCCGCTCCACCTTGTTGCGAAAGACCCTGCCATCCCGATCTGGTACATCGGGAAAGGCGATGTAGTGGTCCCATGTGTAGGCCGGCTCATGCCCTCCGCCATACGCAACCAGGCCCGAAAAGTGTAGCCTGCACAAAAAACTAAGGATGCCATTGACATGACGTTTATGATCACCTGCAGCCACAAGCGTCCAACCTCTGCCCAAGTGATTAAGATAAATTATTAGTTTTTATTGTGATTTTCAACATATCAAATGGAAAATAAATGAAAACTCTTAAGCAACTTACCTAGCACCAGTGGGTCGAATCAGCGGGCGTCTCTCACGAGGTATTGGTCGGGTCAGGAGGGTAGAGGGACCTCGCAACCAGACACCCGACATTCCAGAGGAAGCTGAACCCTCTGTTGCCTCCTCCTGCTCCTCCTGCTCGTCATCCTGCTCCTGCTCCTCCTCTTCCGCCTGCTCCTCATCCTGCTCCTGCTCCTCCTCCTACTCCTCCTTGGGCGACGACGGAGGTACAGTGACGGTGGAGCTACAGGTGCCTTGTCTCTCCCTCGACCTCTGCCTCCACCCTTTCCTCGACCCTTGCTGGACCCCTCAGCTGCATCAGAACCTCTTTTGTACAACGATTTTACGTTCCTGAAACCGCCCACCATCTTTGCCCAATCACCTGCAATTAAAAAGAGTAAACCAATCAGCACAGATAAACAAAATATATTTAGAATGAGATGCAAAAAAGAAAATCAGAAAATAAACTAGTATTAAAAAAAGAAAATTAATTATTAGTACGGATCATATATATATTAAAAATAATCATCATGATCGGGATTAGCTGGATCATAAGTCTCATCATCACTATCACCAATATCAATATTATCGTACCTGTGCTTCGAAGGAGGAATGGTGTCATCACTGTCATTGGCTAAATGTAATCGCTTAAGTAATTCTAAGTCCTTCACATTATGAACCTCATCTCCAGCGTCCTCGTCGATAGCCCTTTCATTGTCTACTTCCATTCCGATCGCTTCAGTTAGGTCTATCTCAAAAGTATCTTCTAGCCCATTTTCTTGAAAGAACTCTCCGTCATATGTGTTTGGGTCTATGTTGTAATCTTCATTGTTTGATACCGATAATTTACCGTTTGAAGATACCTTGTATACAACATCCCAACCCTTAAGACGGTCGTCGGTTTGGCACGGGTATGAGAGATAATAAACTTGTGTGGCCTGTTGAGCCACAATATAGACATCGTCTCCTTGTAAGATGGATGACTGTCGAATTTTGACTAGCCTAAGATTAGGGTTCCGTCTCACTACTTCAGGATCAAACCAATAGCATTTGAATATGACAGGATTAAGAGGTTTGCAACCATGAAACATGAGTTCATATATTTCTTCAATTCTTCCATAATACTCGACCCCATCAAGGCCTTGCGTAAAAACTCCAGTATTTGTCGTTCTTCGATTGGGCCGACTATGTTCATGTTTTGTTGTGTGAAAGCGATATCCATTCACGTCATAACCGGTAAATGACCTGACCCTACAGGCACAGCCGTCGGCGACCTGTCTCAACTCGGCACTCATAGACGCATCGATTTGGCCCTGCAAGATCAAGCAGGATAGTTCGTTATATTATTTACACATACGAGCAACTTGTAATATCAAACTAAGTATGAGGTAAATTGGACAGTACCTTATGTTTGGACCGAGACATGAAATAGGGCATTTCATTTCCCTCATCCTGTCTAAGAAGTGTCTCAGCTTCATGCGGGGTAGGTTCCCTTGATTCACGCTAGAATTGGTGATGAAATTTCTGCATGTACGGCTCCACTTCGGAAAGGTTGGTCAACACATATAGCATAATAGTGCGCCACTCTTCATGTTTCAAGGTCTTATGGGTCGCATCACTTGCACTTCCGAGTTGCCCTCGAAAAATGCTGAGGTTCGATTCGTCTTCGCCTGCATTATAACGAGCGGTTGGGTTATGCACGCTAGGAAGGTTGTCACAATAGTATTTTGTTGTGAAGTTTGACACCTCCTCTAGAATGCCTTTGCAATGCAAGCTTCAATTTTGTATTTATTTTTACATTTAGTTCGAAGAACCTTTTGACATCTCTCAATTGAATAGCACCAACAGCCCTGCACATGCCCCCCATTCGTGCCTCGTACAGGAGGTGCAAAATCAAATGCTGCATCGGATTGAAGAAGCCGGGTGGAAAGATCTTCTCCAACTTACTGAGCAACACAGGTGCCATTCTCTCTATGTCTGCAATCACGGTCTGAGATAACTCCTTAGCACAAAGCTAACGGAAGAAATTGCTCAACTCTGCCAGCACTAGCTAGACGTGCTCAAGAACATAGCCTCGAACCATCACCGGATGAAGCCGCTCAAGCCATATGTGGTAGTCATGACTCTTTAGCCCATTGATTCGCATAGTAGATAAGTTCACTCCCCTCCACATATTCGATGCATACCCATCAGAGAACATTAAAGTTTAGAACCATTTTAGTACTTCCCTCCTTTTTGACCTCTTCAAGACGAATTCGGCCTTAGGCTTTCTTCATGACTTGCCGCCTCTAGGAGGCGCCATTTCTTACTTTGGTCTATCGCATAACATTGCCAGATCCACTCTAGCCTTAACGTTGTCCTTTGTCTTATCAGGAATGTCCATGATTGTTGTCCAAAGTGCCTCGGCAACATTCTTTTCAGTGTGCATTACATCAATGTTATATGAAAGTAGAAGGTCATCAAAATAGGGGAGCCTTCACAAGCCCGACTTCTGAGTCCAGGCATGTTGCTCACTATATCCCACAAAACCACCTTGTTTACTGACCTTAAGAGCATCTATTTGAGCATGAACTGCGGCACCTGTCATCATCTGCGGTGCAAGCACTGTAACTACGACACCTTTCGTAAAGTTCTTGATGTCTCGTCTGAATGGATGATCAAGATGGAGAAATTGTCGATGTTTGTCGAATGAAGAATACTTGCCACCCTTCCTCAACCAAATGAACTGCAGAGCTGCCTTGCATACTGGGCATGGGAACTTTCCGTGAACACACCAATCGCAGAATATCCCATACGCCGAGAAGTCATGCAGAGAGTAGTGGTACCAAACATGCATTTTAAAGTTTCTCTTTGTAGCTCGGTCATACGTCCAGACCCCTTCCTCCCAAGCATGGAGCAAATCATCCATCACAGGCTCCATGAACACACTCATTTTATCCCTCGAGTGTTCAGGAATTATCAACGACAAGAATACGTTTTGTCGTTGAAAGAGGACGCCGGGGGGTAAATTGAGGGGGATAACGAACACGGACCAACAAGTATATAGGGTAGCCATCATTCCATAAGGATTGAACCCATCTGTTGCCAGCGCAATACGTACATTTCGAGCCTCTAAAGCTTTGTCGCGATGAATCACATCAAAATGGGTCCATGCTTCACCATCAGAAGGATGTACTAGCTTCTCAGGATTGTATCGACGTCCATTTTTATGTCACGTCATCTATTTCGCGGATTCCTCGGTCATGTATAGCCGTTGGATACTCGATATGAACGGAAGGTACCATAAGATTTTCATAGCTATCGCGAGCTGCCTCTTAGGACCATCACCAGAGTCTACCTCCAAGAACCTAGAGAATCCACACTTTGCACAGTACTTTGCTTCCGCGTGTTCTTTCCTAAATAAGATGCACCCCTTCGGACAAGCATGTATCTGCTCATATGGCATCTTAAGTGCTCAAAGGATTTTCTGTGCCTGATACATGTTATTTGGCAGAATATGATCTTCCGGAAGCATGCTGCCAAAACTGTCAACATAACATCAAACGCGTCTCGACTCAGGCTAAACTGGGACTTTACGGTCATTAGGCGTCTAATGGCATCCAGTTGAGAAACCTTTGTCCGGCCGTGAAGGGGTTTCTGTGCCGCAGTCAACATGTCGTAATACGCCTTTGCGCTTGCCTCTGGCTCCTCCTCCCTACCTCCTTCAGCGAAGTGTGCTTTATGATAGTCATTTAACATGTCTTCTACCCCACCTTCAGCATCACAATCCTCGACACGTTGTCTCACGACCTCGTCTCTCATACGATCGGCTTCACCATGGTAGATCCACCGGGTGTAATCTACCGTAAATCTATTCTTGCAAAGATGTTTACCTATGACCACCTTTATTTGTCGACGCATGTTAGCATATCTGCTGCAAGGACACCAAGTGGCAGGCGCTCCTTTAACCTTGGCAAATGCTAGTTTTAGGAAAGCATCGGTCTTCTCAATCTATTCATCGGTCAACGAACCCTGACTTGAGCGGCCCGTGTACATCCACTCACGGTCGTCCATCCTTTGACATATCAGCGAATGATATAAAAATCAATTGCATCTAGACGATGTTTGTACTATCTAATAGGTGAAGATAGGCCCTAATCCCACACGAGGATGCGTAGATGAGGTTAGTTTCCACGTTCTACTTCTATCTGAGACAGAATTTCGGCAGCACCTCCCAACTGTGACCAAAATACACGTCCTGCAAGGGAGATTTTGTATCCGGTCACAACAGGGAGGTGATGCCGAAACTCTGTCTCGAATAGGAGTAGACCATGGAAACTAACCCCATCTACGCATCCTTGATCTGTCCAAAAAATGTGGACAATTCGAAACAGATACGGTTATAGAAATACAAAGATCTGCATATTTCTAACCGTATCTGTTTCGAACGGGAGACGTCTAACTAGGTTACGTGATCTATGAACATGATACGAAAAAAGGTCTTTTATGTCTCACCTTGCTGTCCTGCAAAGTGACAAGTCGAGGACGATGCAATTAAGTCTCTCCTGCAAAAAAAAGAAAAATAATAGCGTCAATGTTGAGCATTTAATACACTGTCTTTCACAGCTGCTCCTCCCTTTTCACCACCACCACCACCTCGCTCGCGCCATAGCGACCATAGCGTCTACTACCACCACCACCACCACGCTCGTCATGGCGACTACCACCACCACCTTGCTCGCGACATAGCAACTACCACCACCACCTTGCTCGCGACATACCGACTACCATCACCATCACCACCTCGCTCGGCGTGATGACTAGCACCACCACCGCCACTTCGCTTGCACCAACTACGTATTCAACAACCATAACATAGAAGAAAATTCACCTGAGGCGGCCGAGGCACAGCGGCGGCGGCTGGGGCTGGTCGAGGTGTGGC
>BCLF01000046.1:1516210-1536654 GCA_001602275.1 Zoysia japonica | reverse complement strand
CGGGGTGGGGCCGAGGCGCGGCGGGGCATGGTGGGGTGCACGCGGGCGGGTGTGTGTGTGAGTGACAGTCGGGACGGGCAGACAAATCTTCTTATCGTATTGTTTGCCGAGTGCTACAACGGTTTGCCGAGTGCCAGAACGGTTTGCCGAGTGCCTGATCGGTTTTGCCGAGTGCCCGGATCCTGGCACTCGGCAAACAGAGTATTCTTTTTTTTTAAAAAAAAACCGCCAGGTTTGCCGAGTGTCCATCCTACGGTACTCGGCAAAGACTGTGTTTGCCTAGTGTCTACTGGCTGACACTCGGCAAACCATATTTTTATGTTATTCTTTTATTCTTTTCCATAACGTGTCTTACTAAATTTATTCGAATGTGCTTTGAAAATACCTTGTCAAATTCACTCAACAATGCATATTCCATGCTTGCACGAATATTAAACCATTATTTCATGCAGTTATAACTCAAAATCAATTGATGCAATTAAAGTTCTATAATTGTAGTAAATTGATTAAAATTATCAAACGGATCTAAAAATTCACCAAAATTTCACATGAAACAAACTATGTTGGTTATTTCCTGTACAAAAGTTTTTAAGTGAAACCTCAACTCGACCATCACTTTGACTCTAAATCTCAAGAAATCCTTCTCAATAGTAAGATTTTTGTTTGGAGATGCTTCGATTTGTAAGTAGCGTACGTGACAACTTGTGTGAAACGCACTTAATTTTTTATCACATGTTACACATATGATATCATGAGATCTTGACAAATCTCATAATTTTCAGACTTTGTTTGTTTTTTTATAGAATTTTAAAACAATTCGACCACACGTTTATGGTCATGTTTCCTGAACAAAGATGTTCGAAATTTTCTATTACTTTCCGGATAAGGGCTCACATTAGACTCAATAACATGAATATAATTTTTTTATTTAATTTATTGCATTATTCGAATCACTTGCAGTTCAAATTTGACTTATCTGCAAAAAATTCTATTAAATGAAATAAATTAACTAAATATAGCAAAAAGACCGAAAATTGTACCAAATTTTAACATAGAGTAGCATACACAGTATGTGGACAGCAAAAAAAAAGTTAGGAGCGCAAGTGAGGAAAAAAAAATCAAATTCTTTGCCGAATGTCAAAAAAAACACTCGGCAAAATATACATTTGCCGAGTGTTCCCAGAATACACTCGGCAAACATTTTTTTTGCTGAGTATCAGCGGCAGACACTCGACAAACTGTAACGATCGCAAACGGACATCAGATTTGCCGAGTGCAGAGATTCTGACACTCGGCAAACAGATGGTTTGCCGAGAGCTGAGCTTAAGACACTCGACAAAGAGGAGGTTTGCCGAGTGTTTTCTGTACGTCGTGCATTGTTTGTGTGTCGTTTGCCGAGTGTCTGTGGAATTGCACTCGGTAAACCTTCGTGCACTCGACAAACATCCGGTTTCCGGTCGTGTAAGAACTCCATGGCTAAGCAAGTTATGGAAAACATCAGTTTTAAAACAATCAATAATTTTGTTTTCACAAAAAGATAGAATTGTTACCCTTTGTAACACTGCCACCGATTATATATTTTGCCTTGAGATGTACAATAGCTAGTGAGGATTTGAACGTGATGGCTCTCCTCCCCAGGCTCCACCACCGCCACTTCCAACTAGCTCGCCTAAGTTCGTTGTCGTTTCTCGGCCAGCGTCTTCGATATGGCTAGCATGGTCCACTATCGTCCTCCTGCGCTGTTTCGTCAGTATTGGGATTTTGGCCAAGGATAGCGTTTTCAGGAGGAGGTTCGTCATTGCTACTAGCTCCCTCCTCTTCGTCAACTGGGGGGTTTCACCTGCTTTTGGTCTTTCGTCGTTTCACCTATCGTCTCTCGGAAGAGGCGGTCTGCATCGCTTTGTTGGCTTTGTTTGGTGGTTGTCGTAGTGGTTTTAATGTTCATTTTGAGAAGGATCATCACTTTCGCTTCTCTGTGGCCTCAAAGGTGATAGCTTTCTTCATTCTTTCTAAGAAGCACATCACCACCAATGACTTCGATGTCTATTTTCACCAGTGGAGAGATGGTGGACTGGTGGTGCTAACTGGAAAGTGGAGCACCGTATTTGGGAGCAACAACAGGAATAGGAATGGATTGTGGTGTCTCGTAGGAACAAGCTTGTATCTAAGAGGGTTCATTTCTCGTCCCTTGTTTAGTAGCGTTCTCCTCTAAAGAAATCTGCGCCTAGGCTGAACTTAGTTAGTTTCCTTCAAAGCGGGAGAATTCATTTGCTTCGATAGAAGTTCATCTGCTGCTTCGGCATCCTGCCTGAAGATATACAGGAACTAGTCCCTCTTTGATGTGTTTTTGAAAATTTGAATGCCTCTTTTGCTTCAATCGCCCTAGAGATACGTTGCCTGACAGAGTTAAGAGTCTCCTCTTTGTGTCAAATCTTTCCTTAGGTGGACAATTCTGGAGTTAATACCCCTTCGCACTCTGGTAGAGGACACATCTTCAGTTCATACCAGCATGTCTCTGCTGGCTCGCTTGTTCCCAAGGCTAGGATAGCTATTTCCTCTCGTGTTGGCTCTAATGGTCCTAGAAAGAATGTTTTGACTTCTGAAGATTCTGGTTCCGGCTCCCAGCGATCATACCCTCTCAGAATCCTGGCCTACCAGATTCGATATTACAGACTGTAACATCTCGAATTTTCGAATTAATAAAGTGGTATTTTTTCCCAAATTTCGTTCCAATTAAATTGTCTGTCCCAATTTTCGTTCCGTTCAAAAATCATTCATTCCGAATTTCTTTCCGTTCAATTCGAAATCATTTTATCTAAATTGTTCCGGTGCCAAAATAATTTAGTCCGCATATTTTTACGCTTGGGCTAAAATTATTTTTCCAAAAATTCTCTAATTAATTTTCGAATCTCTAAATATCTCCTCTAAAATTTATTCTTTTTACAGCCTTGTTTATCTCTCAAATTTAATTAATTTTCAGATTTATTCCTAACCTTTCATTTTTACCCTCCTATAAAAACCCTCTCATCCTAATCTTTTTTTCTCTCTCCCCCCATTCTCGAGAATAATCTTGCAACCGCCTCCACTCTCCGTCGCGGGATTTCGTTTCCCGTACCAATCTCCTCGATCCTGCCGCCGCTCCGTCCGCTGGGGTCAGCCGCGAGGAGCCGCGCGCCATCCTTGCCGCGTCAGCAAGTGTCGCGTCGTCCACCGTTTTCCCGCACCGCTGAGTCGTCTCCGCGTCCTCGCGCCCGCTTCCTCCTCGGTTCCCGCGTGTGACCGCTGGATCCAGCGCCGAGTTGCCCCGAAGCCTGCTATCACTGTCCCCGTAGCCCGAGTTCCCGCGCGTCGTCAGCCAGCGCCGACTCCCCCTCGTCTCCCGCGCGTCTCCTTCGGCCCGGAGGATCCAGCACCGATCCCCGCTCCCCGTTCCGATCTTCTGGTCCGAAGCCTGCCTTCCCAATTTTCGAGTTTTCCTCTGCCGTTTGCTCCAGTACGTGGCACCGATTTCCAGTAAGCGTCTCCGGTCTCCGATTTCCAATTTCGTGGTGAGAAATTCCTCTCTCTTCAATTCTTTTTTCTTTCTGATTAATTGTTAGATTAATTGCTAATTTAATCTGCGATTAATTATTCTGCAATTAATCTAATTCTTTGTGGTTCCGATCGTCTACAATTTCCGTGGAACTCCGTTTGATCTCCGATTAATCTCGAAATTGTTTCGTTAAATTGTCTCGTCGCGATTGTCGTGTAGGGTTGTTCCGAGAAACGTTTTGCGCACGTTTAGCCGAGTAGTTTCAATTTAGATTTAATTTCTGGTTTTATTTGTCATGTAATTAGTGTCTAATTCCTTGTTCGTTTTGTGTTTACCCAGTGTTCCAGAGGAGGAGTTTCGCGAGCCTGATCAGTTCGACGATCCGAATCCCGACTTCGATCCCGATTTGCCAGGCAAGCCGCGTTCCTTGATCACTTTGTACCCAGTATTTTTAAATTGCACGTTTTATTTGCAACCCTAATTTGCATGCCAACTATTTTAAAATGTGCTAACAACATTCCTAAGCCGAGCCTATTTACTGTTCCACAAATATCAACCCTAGGATTGCTTTAGAACATTTATTTTATTTTTATGCTTAACTATGCTTAGTTGCATTTATTTTTATCTCACACTTATCACTATAAAAATAGAATTTGTGTTAAATGATTTTGAATTGTGATTCAAATGTGTGAGTATTGCAAATAACTATACATAACTATTTAGCGGAGGCAGGTTGGACTATGAGGAGCTGGGGGACTTTTGGTAAGTCTCTGTGGGCGTACCTGTTGCGGGTACAATAGGAAGATCTGGGCTGGGATCTTTCCGTGAGACTTGTTGTTGGCGTTGAGGTTGGAGATGGTGCCTGCTCCGGCAATTAAGGACCGAGTCATTCGAGCCTTGTACGCTCAGTTGACAACTATGCACACCACGTTACCCTGTATGGGCAGTTGGCTTGATCTTGAAGCTTGCCGAGACTGGTTGTTTACCTGTGGGTTGGCGGTGTTGTGTTAGTGTGGTGTAGAGCTCTGACTCCCCACGTGAGATCGAGATACCCCACCTGATCAGTGGTAGGCTCTTCACAGCTCCAGGACCCGATTGCGTAGGCTTTTGGAATCCTTATCCTAGAGGATGGATGGCGCCAGTTAAAGCTTGTGGACGGGTCTTGTGTGTTCGTCGGGGCTACGACGGTAGTTTTCGATGACGCATCTCGTGGGTCTAGATGCATAACCTCTGCAGAGTTTTAGTCGATGCGCATTGCCACGTCTTTTTGGAAGGACACCCCCCTGAGTTGTGCTCCTTGTTGAGTAGTTTTGTTTTTCTTCCTCCTCTCCTTTTTCAAAATGTTTTTGACTCCGACCTTTGAGCTGTGGTCGTGTGTGGAGGTTACATCGGCATTTAAAATGAACCCCCATCCGAGATAACGGAGATCTCTGCGGGGCAAGATAATAAAATTTGACAGGTTTTAAAATAAAACTTTCTTGCATACTTTAAATAAAATAAATGTTTTAAACTTGCATTTAGCACTTGAGCCATGCCTTTACCCTTGAAACCATTTGCATGCATACATTGTTGTTAGGTAGTACACGGTTTGCTGAGTATTCATACTCACAGCTTTCTAATTTGTTGTTTTCAGAGGATACTCTCAGCTTCGACTTCGACTACATCTCTGACGGTCCGTGACGTCCGCTCCTGCGCTCGAGCTAGCCTGTGTGGAGGAGGTTCGCTACCGCTGTCATGTTGATGCATCCGCTGTTGCTTTTGTTGGATTCACAATAGTGATATATCTGCTCTGAGATGTTTCTGGCCTGCGTGCCGATGGACTCTTTGGAGGATTTTATTCTAATAATTTCGCTTTGACCTGCTATTTTCTATTCTTGTTTTTTGTTTAATATTTCTGTTATGGTTTCTTGATTGACCGCTTGTGATGTCATGCTTGTCAAACTCTTGGGATTGGTAAAGTCACGGAAGATCGGGACTTATCGAAAGGTAAGGAAAATCCCGGTCGTTATAGAATGCTTCAGATGCCTCAATTCTAAATTTTGGTCAAGGCTTGCAAAAATGATATCCGATGCAAATTCAACTTCAGTTATGTCACATTGACTGATGCTGCTTCAAGAAAATAAGGGAAGGCCGGCTTAATGGGGCCTAGACCATCATGGAATCGATACAGTTGAGTCTCATCTTTATAAATCGATTAATTCTTTCGACTTCTGTTGCCCACTCAGCTTCTTCCAGTGATAGTGCCCTAGGAAACTTGAAACCCACTCTTCCCATGGTGAACTTTCCCATAGAAACTGGCTCGCTTCCTTCATCCACATCTTCAAGTGGAAGATGGAGCGCCAGATAGACGATCTCGAGCGTTTGTTCACCTTTCTGTGCAGCTGATTAGAGCTCATTAGGAGTTTGTGATTGAAGAAAATGCTGAGGGGGTCCTTGATCAAGGAGACTATGCAGTGTTCATGCGTCTGATTCGTCAGTTTGTTCAGGATAAGCTGCATCTTGCTGTTTTCTCTTGCTTTCTAAATCCCTTATGCATTGGGAAGTTTCAATTAGAGGCTATATTTCACAGAGACCTGTTCTTCCATGGGAACCCATATGATAGTGTTAGTGGCAGAACTGGACAAAAATTTTAGAGGGGCCGAACAAACATGATCAAAATTTTAGGTCAAAAATTAACAATATGCATTAAATTTTTTATTATTCATAAACATATACATATATCAATTTTGTAATTTGCATCAAATTTTAGCAATATAAAGCATAATAATCTAAAAGATAAATATATCATAAGTTTTTATTTTAGATTTACTTTCTTGTTGGTAGACATTGTCTTCTTGTAAATTTTTTAAAGGTTTAACCTTTATTTACTAGAACATTAGGCTGCAAATTGTAAGAATAATGTTATCAGGGGTAAAAGCATTTTAGTATATTCTTACTTCCTTTGAGTGAGTTGTTTTCGTCGAAGTTGCGAACTTGTTCCTCACTAGTGGGAAAAGAAGGTGAAAATATAGAGTTTGATATTTCCCAGCATGAACATTCTTGTCTTTGTGTTGCGCATTTATGAATGCAAATGGACGAGAACAGATTGAATGGTTGAACTTTTCTATTCCTATTATGTTTTTATGAAAATGTAAGATAATTTTGGGTAATTGTTTGCATTATGTTTTGGAAGTAAGTCTGATGTATCTTTCTCTAATTAGATATAAAATCTTTCTTTGTGAAGAGTAATGTAGACTGTTAAAAAATTCTAATGTTTTGGGGGCCATAGCCCCCATTGCTCCNNCCCCCCCCCCCCCCCCCCCCCCCCCTCAATTCCACAAGAGGCATGACCAATGGAAGAATAGAAGAAACTCTTGCGTTGGCACAATATTCCTAGGTCTCTTGGATACATTCTGGTGAAGTGTCTTTATAATGAATCAAATTCTGTACCTAGGAGCATTATCTTCAGACAAGGTTGGAGGAATAGAACTGGATGGGCTTGGGTGCACCAATCTTAGGCCCCGTTTGGAACGTAGGAATTTTACAAAAATTTTGCAAAAATTTCACAGAAATCAGTTTAATTTCACAGAAAAAACGTAAGAACGAGAGGAAATCCTCCGTTCCAAACGGGCCTTACTATACGAATCTTTGGACACATCCCCGGCACCTCATCGCGCCACGTCAGCGGTCACGTTCTCAACCGTCGGATCTCATCAGGAAACCTCAATCCCCACCGTTCCTCTACCGCGCTCCAAGGCCGAGCAGCCCTAGCGCCCCACCCCCTGCTCTCGAGTCCTGATCTTGGCTCCGCCCCCCGCCGCCCAGCCCGCGCACCCCACCTCCGCCGACGCCGGCTCGTTCCTCTACCCCACCCCAGCGTCGGGCAGCCCTCGCGCCCCGCCCAGCTACTGCCCCCTCCTCCTGAGTCCTAGCCCAGGCTCCGTCGCCGCCCAGCCCGCGTACCCCACCTCCGTCCACAACAGGATCCATCCCCTCCAGCGAGGGAGCGGACGCCAGGAGGACGGGCCCCCTCTCAATCGACCCTTCTCCTCTGAGATCGACTCTGTGAGTACACCGTCCGCAGAGTCAGAGCCCGAGGGCCAAGGCGCTACCGTCCCCAGGAGCATCGGCACTTCGGCAGGTCCCTCTACCTATCCTAGACGACCAATTTCTCAATCTCGTGGATCCCCATCTTGTTTTTTGTTCTTGTGCTGATTCGATTCTTACCTCTCCTCTCGGTGCAGGCCTGAACTTAGGGACTAATTGAGGGACCTGATTCATTCCTCATTGCTCGTCGAATTGTCAAGTACTACCATCGATTTCTTTTTTTCGGATGCTCTCTTTCCTTGGACCCCCTGGATTTCCAGATCATCCACAAAGGATTCGAGACCTACATGCTTGAGGTCTGTATGCTTGATCAATGTTCCTCTTGTGGTTGCGCCTACAAGTGTTTGCTGAAATGCTGTAATTAGTTAGGACTTCCTATAAGCACGTTTTATATACCAACTGATTCATATTTTGCCTGTTATAATTTATGTAGGTATGATGTACTACTTTTCGAAAGTTGGCTGTCAAGAAACTTTATGAGTGGATGATACATCTTTCACAAGACATAAGTTTGAAGTCGAGCAAAAATGTTTTTTGTTCACTGGACTTGGTTTATGTAATATTGTACAAACCAACACTTTGTCGCTTTATGTTTTAATACAATTAAGTATTTCTTGCAATAAAATTAAACAATATTCTCACCATTGGATCCATGCTATGTGTAAAGTCCTGATCACTTGTATGAAAAATTGCAGGTCTTTTTTTTCTGACTTCTCTGGTATTCATATTTCTGATTAGCATATTTGTTTTGTCTTGGGTGGGTTCAACCATATTCTGGGTTTGAAAATGGTTTATAAAAAAATCATTTGTAAGGTACATATACTACACATCAGAGCAAATCAGAAAACTTGAACATATATATTTTATTGGCTTTCTATGGTTAACTTTGCTTTCCATTTGGAATTTTTTTTTCGCATCCATGTTTTAACATGATTCATTAGTATTTGCATAAAATGTCATCTTTGGCTCGATATCTAAGTGTTTAGACTGTTATCATTTTGAGTGTTAAATTTTGTTCTTTTCGTATGGAAGTTGATACTGCTGAAGGTAACCAGCAGATAGAAGAGGAGCCGTTTGAAGAAGTCTCATTCAACATGTGCTTCTATATTTATAAAGGACCTACTATTATGTGTGTGTTTATCAACCTAGTCCACTTTTCTTAATTGTAATTTCCTTTTTACTTATCCTATCAACTGTAAGCACAATCAAGCCATTATGTGTTGGTGTTTAATAGCAAAAAGGGAAATCTCATTGCTGACCAGAAAACATATCTTAATTATGACACTAAACTCAAATAAATACAATACATTTTTAGTCTCTATACCAATGCAGAGGAATATGGACCTGACTGTGACAAAGAAAAGAAGACTGTACATTCGACCATATGGTTTCTTTTTGCATATTGTTCTTATGAGAACTTAGGCCTTCTTTGAAACGCGGGAATTTTTTCCGTTTCCTGCATTTTTCCTGTGAAATTGAACTGATTCCTGTAAAATTCCTGTGAAATTCCTGCAGAATTCCTGCGTTCCAAAGGAGGCCTTAGTTTTGCCATTTTTATATCTTATTTATTTTTTAATATTTTACATTACGTTTTAGGTTTGTGAGGTCAAAATGAAACACCTCAATATATCTTTCCTACCCATAAAAGAGCGACGTGGTGGTGGCCGGTCGTGGCTGCGCGCCGACAACTGGGCCCTACGCCCCTCACTCGTCCATCCTCAACAAATCAATCGATTAGCCGCAAGCCTGCAATAGCTGTCGCTGCAGTCGCCCTGCTGTTGTTTGTTCGTGCTGCATCGCTGTGCTACTCGGTCGTCTTCAATTTCGTGCTCGCTTCCGTAACAACGTACGGACACGCATGCTAGTACACTTAAAATTTCCTTTTCCAAAGTATGATCATTTTGTATATGATTCTTTCATATATTGTATAAACTCATGAAATAAATAAATCAAGTTATGTGATATTGATAAGTAAGCAAATCTTTTGTAGATATTGAGGATTTGCTTTTTAAATATGTTTTGATCTACAATCAAAATAAGGTAACAATGAGTTTAAATACACGTGGCAACGCTGCGTGACTTTTCTAGTGTACATCCTAAACTGGGAGCATCTAGACCCCTTCATTGCTCTAGTGGATAATTTACTCCAGATGGTAATCCACACCCTCTTCATCCCCTTCAGGAATAAGGTGATCAGGGATGGAACGTAAGACCTCTTCTTTAGGCACCCTTTTCATTTCCCAGGGACAAGGGGCTGATAGTGAATTTCAAAGATAGAAGAATTTTTACTTGGAGGAGTTGGATTTGGTGTAAGAGAACTATGCTGAGATTCAGACTGACTAGATTGACCTTTGTCTCCTATACACATAAAAAGCTCTTGAGGACTACTTTTCCTGAAGCACAAACTGGAGCCTGGTGGTCAATCTCATTACAATTTGAGTGACCTTAGCTTCTCATTACAATTCACAGTCTTCACTGGAGAGTCTTCTCGTTAAATGATATCTAGGGTGATCAACTTCCAAGTCAACTGCTCATCCTCTCATCTTAAGAGTGTTCTCATTATGGAGGTCCAGAATAAATTTGACATGAAGAAGTCCATGGAAGAAGCCTTTCTCAGAGCTCACTCTACCATCAGCAAAGTTTATCAAAGAAGGGAAAAGGTCAATGGGCACAACAAGAAAGTTTTGGCGGCAAAATGAGCTAAAAAGAAAGTTTATCAGAGTAGAAAAAAGAAGGAACTGGCAGAAGTGCTTGTTGGAAAAGCTTGGATGCAGTAAAAGGCTAAAGGAACATCTTGAAGAGCATAGACAAAGAGTGACAACACCTTTCAAGAAAACCTCCAACCCCACAAATATGGAAGTTCTATGTCCACTTCTACCTTTGGTAATTCCTTCTCTTTTAAACAAGTTAAATTCCCAACTTTGATTGATCTAGACAAGAGCAAGGATTCTTATCAAGTTATATCTGTTGTTTCTCACCATGAAGTGGTAATGAGGAGATGCAATGTACCCCCTGAGGAGGTACGGGATGAGTTTCAACCGAGGAAGAGAAAAGCGCTGATCAAGCAAGTAGCAGCCAGCGGGGGTTCATTTAAGTGTTCCAATGATTAGTGTCTTTAGCATGTTTAGGGGGGGTACGATATTTGACTGTATCCTATGCTTCAGTCTATATCTCCCTGTATTTTGTTGATCAATGTCTCCCAGTTCTTTTTACTGTAACGTTGTTGGCGTTCTTTACATCATCACTAGGATGATAAGTACAAGCATTGGTAAATCACACTAAATCAGATAGGATTCCAAAAGTGCACAGAAATATCATTGCATCATTTTACCCAAGAGTATTCTAGTTTATTATATTTATCCCACACGAAGGTTATGGTGATATAGGAAAAAATTATTCTATGGACTAACTCATTATTGCAACAACAAGTCTAAAGTAGGGGTAATGAATATATGGATAATAAAGATAGTGGATACACACAACGTTTGGGGTGTGTTTGGTTGAGCTGTGAGCTGTGAAAAAGCAGCTGTGAGCTGTGAGCTGTGAAAAAGCTGCTGTAAAATATGAGCTGTGAGAAAGCTAAAAACTGTTTGGCTTAAAACAGCTGTGAAGTTGTGAAACTGTAAGACAAATATATATAAGTATAATATATATAATATATAATATAGTTTATAATTATTATATAATTATAATTGTATTAAATAACTATAATAATATATAATTATAACATATATAATATTATATATATTATAAATATAATATAATATACAATATAGATTATAACTATATAATTATAGTTATATTACATAACTATAATAATATATAATTATATATTAATTGTAATTATATATATATATATTACATAGTTATAATTATATATAATTATAATAGTTATATAATTATAATTATATTACATAACTATAATAATATATACAATCATAATATATATAATATTATATATATATTATAATATAACTATAGTTATATTACATAATTGTAATAATATGTAAATATATATTACTGTAATTACAATTATACTTTTATTATAATTATATATTACATAGTTATAATTATATATAATTATATCACATAATTATAATTATAACTATAAATACCTATATATCACTATAATTACAATTATATATAATTATATTACCTAATTGCAATTATATAATATAATTATAATTATATAGTAATATATAATTATGTATAATTACAACTATACATAATATATAATTATAATAAAAATATAATTATATGTAATTATGTAATATAATTATATATTATTATAATTATGTGGTATAAATAATTATAATTATATAATTATGATACAATTATAATTATATTACATAATTGTAACTGTAGTAATATATAATTATGTATAATTATAATTATAATATATATAAATCAGCACCCACAGCTGGCAAAAGCAAGTCCAGACCTGCTTTTGATTTTGAACTAAGAAGAAAGCTGCTTTCTCGAAAGCACTTTTGTCATAGCTGACCTCTTTGGTTGGGCCTTTGACTTTTGCAAAAGCAAAAGCCAAAAGTTGGCCCAACCAAATGGACCCTTGGCCTATGATGTCATGTCTTAAATAACACACATAAGTGACTGCTGGGCTCCCACAGGAAACAAGATTAGTCCTTCCTGATATGCTAATTATCCAACTGCTCAGGAATGGGTGAGAGAGAGGTTAAGATGAGTACCCCTTGAGTGGGTTTGGCCGATCGCATGAGTTGTATGGTCCTCAAGTCGTGTGGATATAGTTGAACTCCCCTGCAGGGTATATAATCGGTTCGAATCACTGTCCTCTCGGTTATGACTAAGCTTAGTGTTCATTAGTGTCAACATAATTAAGAACTTCACCTAATTAATAACATGTGAAAAAGGTTGTGAGCTATTATTGACGCATCTCCTAGTGTTGTTTACTTGTTAACTTGGGGGTACTTAGGGATATGGATTTTGTAGGTGTCTTATAGCCATGCGGATGTCTTTAAATTTGTGCTTGCTAACATGTCACTTTACTTTAATCATCGCTTCATGCAAAAGAAATTTAACATATGACCTTATCCTGGCTATTTAACCATATTTATATTCTTTGGAGTCTGGACTAGCCCATAGGTAATTCATGCTAAGTACCTTCATACTTGCATTTGCTTTGTTGGAGTTTTGCAGGTATTATTGATTGCCCCAATCAAGCCTGATAGTGGTGTTCGTTGGATGAGCACAACCATCTCTTTTGGTTTGTTTTTTGATGTGTATGTAGTTCCGATGTTCCGTCTGGTCGAGGTAACTCTCGAATTGGTGGAGATGCAACACAAAATCGATCCAACCTCAAATCGACATGATTTGAACCCCGCAATCACAGCACCACTTCTCCTATGTTTATCAACCGTGCAACACATGATTGACCTCGCCAAGAAGGCTAATCCCAGCCTGTAAATCGAAGAACACAAGCACGAGCAAGCAGGAAGAAGGCAATACAATTACGAAATCTGAATTAAACTCACAAAGTTGGAATCCAACAAATCGTTTAGCGGTGAAATTGATGAGGACATCCCTTCATTGGATACACACAACGCTCCTCCACCTACTATAGATAGTCCAATCACAAGAGCTCGTGCATGACAATTGAATTTAGAGCTGAGTTCATTCCTAAACATATGTCTTCCTTCTTTTGAGAACAGATTGCTACCTAATTACTTTATCATGATTACGAACATTAAAGGGTCAAGGGAAGCATGAAGAAGAACTTAGAGATTCTCAAGACCAGCAAGGCACGTTGAACCCTGGAGGACATTTAATCAAATTCGAAGTTGAGTTGCCCCTGGGTTACAGGAGCAATACGCACTAAAATAGACACCCAGGTCGCATACGAGATCCGTTTTGGACGTTCTAGTTATGGATGAAAAACTAAGAAGATAACCTTTCCAACTACACTGGTCTAATCTCCAAATTCGATCGGAGTCATCGGAAATCATTAAAACAAAATAACATTCAGAAACTGCCCTAGTGCTGCGACACTCTCTTTTGGCCTTTGGGCCGTGTATCTTTTTAAGGTCCATTAGTTTTAAGGTTTGCTCCTAAGGACGGCATAAACTCTATATAATCAGTAGTCGACATCCTTAGGGTTAGGTTTTTGATTAGTTTTCATTTTTTATCAAACAGTTTTACCGTTTGACGGTTTGTTGGTTTTCTAACTTTGTGATTTAATTCAGGTTTCGCAATTGAGTTGCGTTCTTCTTTGTTCTTTCTTCTGTTCTTTGATTCACAGGCTGGGATTAGCCTTCTTAGTGAGGCCAATCGTGTGTGCACTGTTTATAACCAGAGAAGAAGTGGTGATGCGATTGCGGAGCTCGAATCGTGTTGATTTGCGGCCGGATCGATTGTGTGTCACATCTTCACCAAATCGAGAGTTACCACAACCTGACTGAAGCGAGAACCACGTACACATCAAAAATTGTTTGATAATAGATTAAACTAAGCAAAAACCTATCCCTAATGATGACGGCTACTGTTTGTATAGAGGTCAGAGGTTAGGACATTCTTAGGAGGCAAACTTTAATACTAATAGGCCTAGGAAAGATACATAGCCCAACGGCCAAAAGATGGTATCAAGATTCTAGATATCGTACTGTTTCAGTGATTCGCGGAGGTGTAGGATGTATTTCATCACTTGATTAGATACGTTGAAAGCTTATCTCACTAGCTTTCCATCCATATTTAGAATGTATAAAACAGAGTTCCTATACGACGTGAACATCCGTTTTAGTGCAGTCTGCTCTTGGAGTTAGACTCAGATTCGAACCCGAGTTGGAATCAGATTTCTTTTGGAATTGAACGTACTTCGTTGTCTTGTGCATCTCCAAGTTATTCTCAAACTTCTTTTGCTCCTCTCTAATGTTTCTAATCATAATAAAGTAATTAGGTAGCAATTTATTCTCAAGAAAGGAAAACATGTGTTTAAGAACGAGCTCACCTCTAATTTCAACTGTCGAGCATGAATCCCATCAATACTAATTTGAAGAGTGTTGTGTGTACCTAAAGGAGTGATGTCCTCATCATCCTACCCTTCTTGTTTTGAAGTCGTCCTTGACTCAAGTTCATTTTCAGGATCTCGACTCCACCATGCCCTGCAAAATGCATGAAAAGGTGGAGGCCACGGTGGTATTTGAATATAATCACTTTTAGGCTCAAATATTCTCATAATCTCATCATTCTCCCCTTCTTGATGCTAAGCCATCCTCAGCTTGCTCCCTCGGTTAGCATAATTTGGTAAACTTGCTTCGAGAATCAACTCAATTTTATGCTCACTCACTCGAACGGATGAAAGTCCTGAAGGTATTTCTTCATGAATAGTATCATGATACTTCTACAAATAGCAAATAACATGAGCGGACAAATAGCTAGAAAGATCATGACATTTAAACAAAACATCTTTTCACCCTAAATGATGTGTACGTGGTTAGCTAGAAAGTTTTGATCCTTTAAAATTTTGAATTTGAACCCAAATTCTGAAATTTTAGCTTGCATTCATTTGTTCCCTTTTTGAAGCTAAATAAATTTTGAAACTTTGTAGAGTTATAACTCTCTTCAAGAGAAACAACTTTTATTTTTGGCCCATGTTCAGAATCAAAATAAATTTTATTCTATAAATTTTAGAAAACAAAAAACCAATTAAAGGAGGAATTTCATTTGGGCCTTTTGACCTTTTGAATAGAATGTTACAAAATTTTCTAAAATTCAGGTCTTTACAAAACCTTTCAAATGAGATTATTCGCAACATTTCTTTGAAAATTTGGAACTTGCATTTTTGAAGTTTAAATTAAATTTGAAATTTAAACTAGAACCTCATTTTGATTTTCTTTTGAGCTTTGTTTCCGAAAGTCTGAGTTAACAACTTGCTGCTTTATTCAAAATGTGAAGTGTTACAACCCTCCCCCTTTACAAAAATCTCATCTCGAGATTTACAATAGAAGAGGAAAATACATCAACAGTGAAGAAACTTTGGAAAATTTGCTTGCTAATACTCTTCTGTCTCTCAGGTTGCTTGCAAATACTCTTCGTTCTGGTTACTATCAGATCAGGATCCGAGAAGAAGATATTCCGAAGATTGCTTTCTCTACCAGATATGGACTCTATGAGTTTTTGGTCATGTTTTTCGGATTAACTAATACACCCTCGCACTTCATGTATCTGATGAATTTGATCTTCATCACAAAATTAGATAAGTTAGATAAGTTTGTTGTCGTGTTTATCGATGACATTCTTATCTACTCGAAGTCAGAAGAAGAGCATGCAGAGTATGTCTGAAGTCATGTTCTTCTTGCAAATAGTAAATTAATCTTTAGAATGCAAAACAATACGCAAAAGAATGGTAAAAAATTGAAGACATATTTTTCTAATATGTGTTATGACTTAAAGTTTCACCTTATTATGTTTGTGTATGAAGAATTAAAAAAGATAAATTGTACGAGATGATATATTGACCCAAAATTATGTTTTAGTGAGGTAAACTAAACCAAATCATAGTTTAAAGGTTATTTGAACTTTAGCTATACTTGAGAAGAGTAAATTGAACTTTATCTTTTTTTATTAAGTTAAACATGTCAACTCAACCTTCAAAGTGGTAATATATAAACGTTTGGGAGTTTCCTCCATCTTGCTTCTTATGTCAAAGCGTAAGAAAATGATGCTAATCGTTATAGAAAAACGAAGACTTCAGACTCTTGACAACTTAGATCATTGCACATAACATGAATTCTATACACATAGTTTTTTATCATTCCCTAGCAACAAACTGCATGAATAGTATACTACTACCAACCAGTTGAAGTATGCCCATAGAGTAGGATAAGTAGTAATGTAAAGCTACCAATCAGTTGAATAGTATAAACTAAATAACTGTTCAGGATTGAACTGATGCTTCGCTGAACAAGAGCTTGACAACTTTTATTTCTTCAATACAAAGCTCTCCTTGAGAATCTCTGCAGCCAATATCAGTAGCTCCATCATCTCCATCCCCGCAGAAGAGAGGGGATCTACTCTCTCAGACTTTGATTTAGGTGAATCAGATGGATCATATAAAGCTTCAAATGTAGTGGCATCTGAAGAATCCCCTGACCAGCTAACAGGAAGAACCACACCAACGGCTGTCTTCATAAGGTTTGCTTCAGTTATAACACTGCTCAAGGCTTCATAGGTACTCTCCAAAGAGCCAGATGATTTGACATCATCATACGCCTGGCAAATTTGACTCTTAATGTTAGAAATATTCATCACATATAATAAGGTAGCAATAAACCAAAAATCATGACAAATGTTCTATATCAGTGCCAAACTGCCATCAAATCTGAACATTATGAACTTATATCTGATTCAAAATATGCTGCACTGTAATAATCTTTCACACTGCATGGAAGTGCTACCTTTTACATTCTTGTTCTAAATTTTTGGCACAAAATGTACATTTAATTTGCAGTTCCAGATTGCAATTATCCTATCAATATATTTCAAGGATGCACATGGTTGCCACCATGATATCAGTGATCCTGATCATTGATAAATGTAATGCATTCAAAACCCTTCTTTTCACATCGTAAAAGGCTACATGTATCATCACAGCATTATACCTTCAGAAGTACATCATGCAGCCTATGCACTGAAGAAGTGAGACGCTCCACAGTACCAACACTTTCCATAAGAGTAGCATTTTCAACTTTTAACCTGCGATTCACATGAAACAAAATAGACAACATGGAAATATATATTGCTGTGAATCATCGAGTACTAGACTTACAATATTCCATCACAACTTAAATGTCAGAGAGAGAGAGAGAGAGAGAGAGAGAGAGAGAGAGAGAGTATTGTTCGTTTGCTAATACTTTTAGATGCCTCCACATGATCCAAGCAATAAGTCTTTTAACAGTAAGAACTTCAGTGTAATGCTTTTAACACAACGTAGGAAGTAAACTATCACTTGTAAGGGAGGGTTTTCAATTCTTACCATCAAATACATCGACCTTTCAATCCTTACCATTCAATCTGCAAGCCTTTCATTTGGAGCCACTAAATACGCTTTCCCTTCAAAACATATCATTGCTTTGAATTTTTAACATTTTTCTGTTTTATATTATGTTATTATATTGTGCAATACTATATTATGCTTATTATATTGTGTCTATTATACTATTAGTATCACTGCAGCTCGCATTATATTTATCCTTAACACTATAAAACAGCAAAAATGTTAAAAACTCAAAGAAATGGTACGTTTTGAAGGAGAAAATGTATTTAGTGGCACTAAATGAAAGGCTTACAAATTGAGTGGTAAAGATTAAAATGTCAACATATTTGATGGTAAGAATTGAAAAAATTCGTTGTGAGGCCTAATGGAAAGGGCCACTAGGTTAACCATCGTTAAGGAAATACTTCAATTTTGAACGTCTCCTTGAGATTCCTATTCCAGTTGGTTAGAAATTATTAATACTTGTCATCTAAAAACTTTTATTAAAATTTTTTGCTAACTTTTATGATACAAATTGTAAGAACAAATCTTTGCTCAAATACGAGCCTATTAAAAACGAAAAGTTGAAGGGTGAACAATGTGCAAGTAGAACAATACATTTATTGCCACAGACCTTGCAATATCTACTGAGTGTTCTTTGCATACTGTATGATCATTTCCGCCAGTGCTGCTACGCCCAATACTACTGCTATCTTTTCTCATCCAGTGACTTAAAGTAGTTCTTTTCAGCATAGTCTTTAACATCCCATGCTGGTGATGTTCAGGATTATCTTTCAGAGAATCACCAATCCCATGACTTTCCTTCACTGAAGAGCTGCTGATCAGAAAAGACAAGATATTAATAATAGTACTACAGTAGTTGTACTGTACTCAGAAGTTAGGGCCCCCAATAAAATGCATCTAATCGTCTACATGTTTGCTTCTGATATACATATGTTTCTGGGAAGTGCGCCACCTGTTTGTGACACCAATGGAGACACAGGAATGCCAGGATACATCTTAATCCAAATATGACGCAAACATGATTATGGTCACAATTTTGTTCTTTTCAAGAGTAACCTCTATATGGTACGTACCAAGACTTCAATAATTGATACTGTAGTGATTACGTTACAAAAAGTTAACCCTTAAAAATTGATTGATTATGATTAGTTAGTCCACAAATTACTTACCCTTTTAACAGCAAATTTTCTTCTTTCAGTTTTGCTAATTCCATCAGGACTTTCACCTTTTCATCTTTAACCTGTATACAAAAGGTAAAAGTCAGACATGCATCAAGCATTGCACGAGCATGTTTAGTTCATTTTGAGAAGATGGTGCAGAATCCTGGTGTTTGACATAACTTCTGATTACTTCTGTAAACAAAAAGCTCAGAAATAAGCCATGCCAAACAAGGCCTAATTACTCCATCAATCAAGTCAAGATAAAGTTGCAAACCAGCAACATAAATAGTGTACTTAGCCAAGCTCAGAACAATTAAATAATTATCCTATCGAAATACACATTCAAAAAAAATTCTAGTCACATAGTTGTTATCTTTAAAAAGGAATCACATGGTTCCGATTTTCAGCATTAAGGGACTAAAAAAGCACAAAATGACATGGCAGGAACTCTAAAGTATACACTTCATTGAAATGTCGTTACATTACAATAATTATAGCTTTAACAGAAAAAGAATGATAAATAGAAAGCATAGAGTTATTACTTGAGATAAGTTCTTCTGAAGATCCTCGATAATGATTTGATTTCTCTGTTTCTCAAGTAGGTATCTTTCTTGTTCCTGTGAGAAGAGCATAAGAACTTCCATCTGCAATGTATACAAGTGTAACGTTAAGACTACAAAAAACTTAAGAAAAAAATTCTATATGAATTTTAATATAAAAATGATAAAAGTTGAATGGATCGATAAAAAATGCACTCATGAAGGTTGAAAAGAAAAAGAAAAAAAAATGCTGAAGTGAAGATGTACCTTCTCCTGCAAAGCTTGTGCAAGTGCTTTAGATTCATCAGATGTTACTGAATTATAAACGGCAGGAGAATCACCCTGCAGAATATGGAATAAAAGCAAACAGCAACCGTATATAAAAATAAGTATCTCTTAAAAGAGGGAAAACAAATAATTGTAAGGTATCTATTGTTAAGAGTATAATAGTTCAGGGGTATTCTTGTAATTGCCCTCTCAAGGGTTTCCCTCGTATACCTCTATATAGTCCCCATTGGAGCTATGATCAACCACCCAAAAAAAAGGCTAGACACTAGGCAAGCAGCAACCCTCCCTCACTCTGCAGCTACCACTGACAGCGGACCGGTGGCGGATACGGTGGACCGGGGACCGATGGTGGGGTGGTGGTGACGGTGGCCTCTCCGCATTGCTTCAGCCTCCTCAGTGCCCGCTTCAGGCGCAGACTCACGCCTCATGGCAGCCTCACTCCGACGAAGCACTCATTGTGTTTCGGACGCGCTTTCAGCGCAGCGCAACTGCCCTGCTTAGCGCTTAATGGGACATTTCATAGGAGGCCACTGCTAAGTAGCGCCTTCCACAGAAAATCCTTAGTAAAGGACGCAGCCACAAAATGCTACAGGTAAGCATGATAGTCATCTATATATGCCACCATTCACTTATTCCCTAGTTTTTATAATTTTTAAGCCAAAACAGATAAGAAAGTGACCCTTTTACCCTCACACACCAAGGCTGGGCGAGCTGGTGGTTGCGCCTGCAGCGCGCGGTGGCCCGCGGGGCAGTGGGCGGCCCGGCGGCGAGCCAAGACAGGGCGAGGGGGCGGCGCGTCGGCGAGCCAA
>BCLF01000046.1:1496342-1506412 GCA_001602275.1 Zoysia japonica | reverse complement strand
CAGCCCCCTGCGCGCCGACTGGCTGGTGCGCTCCCTGGCCGCCGGCTGGCTGGCGCCTGCCGTAGTGGATGTCGGTCATAACAGGAGGTCATAGATACTATATCATTTTTATATATGATTTTTCTTACCATACTTAGATTTATTTATGAAGCATCGTAATGAGGTTTTATTCATCTATAAGATGTTTGCCACTATGGTCCGTACTCATTTGAAACTCATGCACATTACTTAATATATAATTGAAGCAGCTTGCCACACATAACAAGTTACAAACTGTTGTTTCGTATGGAAAAAATTTTCAGCTCATGTTTTCCCTAGAAATTGTCAATTGTCTTAAAATACAATTTTGTCAGTAATTAGTTTTACGGGAATCTCATAGCACTCAGATATGCTATTACATATGTATGCTCCATTTAGAGCAATTCTGTAGCTGCTGTGAACATTGTTTCACATCAGCGTATCTACAGTGGATGATGTTTCACATTGGTCCTATAGTGAAAGCTGTTTCTCATTTGACTGAACCATATAGAAAGATTGAAGAATTGATTGCGATGAGGGAACTAAAAGAAGAGTGAATACTGGGGCTAGTGGCTATTGTGTCCACTTGATCAGAGTAACATTGTAAGTTGGTCAATGCACTGAATTAATGTTGCTATCCTTGTATATGACATATGATCATGAGTTGAAAATAAAGCAGAAATGATGTGATTTGTATGTCCATCATGGCATAGAAAGAAGCAATTTATCAATGCCTTCCAAAAACATGTTTATGGAGCCTGTAAGCTGAAAAGACAGTAAAATTGTTTAGATAAACAAACCTTTGGGCTTGTGCAAATGTTAGGTCCCACATCAGTAGTAACATGCACATCCTTACAACTGCTGTCACAACACTGCAACTTATCGACAGGGTTTTCACTTATTTCAGAGCTGGTGCAAATTTTACTCAACTTTTCTTGAATCCCTGCAACAACTGCACTTAGTTGTGAGCATTCTTCTTCTAACAGTTTCATGATTTCAGCCTTCTGATGTTCATGAAACTTTTGAAGCTTTGACAACCCACTTCTCAGAAAATCATCATACAGGGCCTGTAAGTGAACTAAACAAATTAAAATCCTCGTGAGACAGAATAATATAAATTGATCTATATATTTTGGATTCATACCTGTCGTTTCTCTAATATTCGTGCATTTCTTTGTAAATGCTGCTCAATTTCAAGGCCCTGCACACAGAAGAATCATATTTTAGCTTTTCTGTTACACATGTACTAAACTAAACATGTCCCAAGCTTATCTTACCATCCTTAAATTGTTTTGCAGCTTCGCAATTTTAGCCTTAAGTGAAACTTTCTCTTCTTCTAGAGATGCCTACAAAAATAAAATTGCATGTAATAATGTCATGTAATAATATAATAAGTAATAACTTAGCCACATCGAATAAATTAGAAGATAAACACTTAATATAGGCATCATTGATAATGCATGTAATAATGTCATTATTCCCTATCATTTGTCAGATTCCCACAGTAACACAGAACTTATTAAAGTAATAAATGTAAAAAAAATGGATTTTTAAGTTCAATATGGTGCCACAGATCAAAGGTATCGTGCATGATGATTCAAAGAACTAAAACAACTCAAGTAAATATGAATACTTCTATAATGCATAAAGGGCTTAAGGTTTACAATGTACTTCAAGGTCGAGGCTCCACCATCAGAGCTGAAACTCCATTTTTCTGCAGAATCAGCTAGAAGGATTGAACACTTCTCTTCAAAAGAGACATTCAAAGGACATTCACAGTCTCTACATCGAAGTTCATAGAATTTTAGAACAACCTGAAAAGGAAGAAAGCATCTTGCACCTTAAAAGTTCGAATAACAGGAATAGAATAGGTTCTTATAAATAATAAATACTGCACAAACTAAGGGACACAAGAGCAGCCACATGATGAATTTCAACAGTATCTCTAATAATATTAAGGGCTTAAAGACTATTTTAGTAAACAAATAAAACGTATCTGAATACAACAGTGAATCATTCCTTCTACACCTCAGGAGTTCGTTTAGATTGCATTACTGCATTGGACTTTTCTTATAATATTGGTAATGCAGTATTATCAAAAGTATATTTTTTTCAATATTGCCTCAAGACTGGTAATCAAGTAAGTAAACAGTTGCTAAACAATATACATAATTTCAATATTGCCTCCTTTTAAACCTCAAGAATGTTGATCATATTGGCAATGCAGTAAGTAATCAGTTGTACTAAGTATAAGGGAACTACAAGAAACTTGTAACAAACTTTTACAGAGTTAGGTAATACTGCCCAAAATCCTTACGATAATTTTGGCGTTGCACTAAATACTTACTTTCAAGGAAGATTCAGTCTGTGTCTTAAGTTCTGTCAGCTCACTCTGTAAGCCATCATTTATGCGTTTCTGATCATTAATTGCAGTTTGAAATTCTCTCGTCCTGCCAGTCCGTAAAAATTGTAAAATTTTGCACTTATTCGAACCTTGTGTCACGTACAATCAACAACAACAGAATCTAAGATATAACTATCATGTTATCAATCCATCACCATTTGTGGGTGAATATGATCAAACAAAGCAATAAGAGATATTGAAACAAAAAACTTTGAGATTGAATGTCTCAGAAAACTAGAAATCATATCAGAAACTAATGAACGCAGGTCAGTTATAGAATCACTAAAAGCCATAACTGATTATTTATTAATACAAGGGAACCAAAGAGCACCCTGACCCGTATAGAAGAGACTATCAAAAACATAAGCATAAACATAGTATCCACCATGTCTCCCTTTTCATAGACCATGCACAATGAAACGTTCAGTCAGGAAACATAGACATTTACCATACTAATATCAGCATGACAAGTTAACTTTACGAAATCCCACGCATCTTTTAAGTGTGTGTTATGTGCGCCAGGCTATTAGGAGATTAGCAGCCACTAGCTGCCATAGATTGTTAGGTCACCACAAGAATAGAATCTAGAGTTAGGTAGTTTGAAAGGATCCTTTAAGATAGGATCTCTAGTTAGAAAGTTGAGGGGATCCTTTAATATAGGATCTATAATTAGCCGTAGAAGCTATAAATAAGTGTAATCAGGGATTGAAGAAATGAAACAACAGAGCAGAAGAAATTTGTTCTAAGGCTTACCCCTGCGCCTCCTGCCCCTTTGGGCGTCATGAGCACCGCGGCGCCAACTCTCTCTCATCCCCGAGCAATGACCCTACAATCTGGTATTCAAAGATGCCAAGTCCTCCTCCGACCACCGCCCTGCCGCCACTCTTCACCTCGTGGGCGCCGACCCCCACCGGAGCGCTGACCCCCACCGGAGCGCTGACCCCCTAATGGGACAACTTGGTCAAGGCGGTCGACGAACTGACTCGCACCGTCGCCGACTTCTCCATTCGCCTCTCCATCATGGAAAATCAGCTAATGCCGCCATCATCACCCACTGCCACCTTTTCACCGGTGCTTCCCTATGAGATGCGAGACTATGACACGACGGGGCGGCCGCCGCCGAGCTGCCCCAAAACCCTAGTAGGAGCAGCCACTGCGACCGCCATGGTCACCGCAAGCCAACCCCTCATCTCCATCAAGGCCCTGGCAGGCGACATGGCCACGGACTTGGTCGGCCTGCCGCGGCCCGACACCGCCCAGGCGCCAATCCGCTCCGACTAGACCAGATGCATCGACAAGCTACTGTCAGACAACAAGTGCCAGCCCTATATCATCTTCCGCCGCGCCGGCCACAGACCTCGACAGAGGCCTTGGCGCTCGCGGCCATCACCGCCCCTCCCCTCATCAGGGCGCGCGGCACGCTCATTGTCCCCAACACCGTCCAAGATCATCAATGTCTTCCGCAACATCCCTAGTGTCGACGTTGCCAGCATCGAGCACCTCAACCTACTGGACCTCGCCTTTGGTGGCCACCTCGAGCACCTTGGGATCTAGACCAAGAGCACCCTCAAGAAGATCGAGGAGGATAGAGGATACACGGCGACGGCTACTGACAAAGACGCCATCCAAGCCGTGGTCATCCGCCCATACCACCATCCGCAGCCCCAGATTGAGGATGGCCTTCTACACGAACTGCAGCTCGAGGACGAGCTGCTTGCTAGGGGGGGGGGGAAATGTTATGTGCGCCAGGCTATTAGGAGATAAGCAGCCTCTAGCTGCGATAGTTTGTTAGGTCACCATAAAAATAGAATTTAGAGTTAGGTAGTTTGAGAGGATACTTTAAGATAGGATCTCTAGTTAGGAAGTTGAGGGGATCCTTTAATATAGGATCATAGTTACCGTAGAGGCTACAAATAAGTGTAATCAGTGATTGAAAAAATCAAGCAATAGAACAGAAGAAATCTGTTTTGGGCTTACCCCTGCGCCTCCTACCCCTTTGGGCGCTATGAGCGCCGCGGCGCCAACTCTCTCATCCTCCGAGCAACGACCCTAATAGTGTGTGTAGGGCGGGGGGGGGGGGGATTCATATACCCATCTATGGACTTCTGCTGCAGTTGCAATTTTACTTATTTTACATTACCTACCTGACCACTTCCCTTGCTTGTTGAAATGGTCTATCATAACTTCCATATTGTCTGAATCACATAAATATCACAATCTCTAAGGTTTTTCCCCTCCAGTTTGCTCATAGCATCAGGGTTTTGTTTTCGTGCTGTTGGTGATAATTGAGGCAAAATTAGATAATGATGTAAGGGTAAAATAGTCTCGGGCATTATTGTACTTTTCCCTTTCTAGGGTTTCTCTCTTGTACTCTATACATAGATCCCTTTGGGCTCCAATCAATACAAGTTGCTTTCCTAAAAGATGAAACGTCTAATTAAATGGTAAGTATGCTATGGTGAAGGGCACACAAGAGCCAGAATGGCCGGTCAATGCTGTCATGGGGCGTATGAAAACTAAATAGAAAAATTAGTTGATTGGTTTTGCAGCTGATCATATGAAACCCCCTAAAATTTAGACGGATTTGGACGTCCTGTGTTTTCTCGAGGCAGATTTGGACGAAAATTTTGCATCGGCTTGGGTGCATATCTTCTTCACCACAGCTTGCAGTCCGACGGTTTCAAGCTGGTGGAGTAACGCTAGGTATTGCTTTCCAACAGAGTTTAGAAGGGGCTTTAACACGCTGGTTATTCTGGTTGCTTGGGAAATCTGGAAGCACCGAAATGACTGCGTGTTCAATGGAGTTCAACCGAGTGTGTCAACAGTTCTGCAGAAATTTGATCTTGAAGCTGATCTATGGTGCCAGGCAGGAGCTTCACGGTTGCAGGAGCTGCTCTCCCAGACGCTGCCTTCAGCCGTTTAGTTTTCTTAGTTGTTTTTGTTGGTGGCGCATCTGGTCATCCCAGATGTTGTATTTTTTCCTCTTTTGTGTTTGTTCAGTTCTGGAGAGGTGGGGGGGAGGACCTCTACCCCTCCTCTTTTGTATTCAAATTCGTGCTTCTTCTTCTTAATGAAATGATGCATAGATCTCCTACGCATTCGAGAAAAAAAAAGTAGGTGGTTTTTTGCAATTTCCCTAATGAATATCACTCAGTCTAATGCTTTCAAAGGCACGGCTTCAATTCCTAAATTGCTACTTAATATTTTTCAGTAAGTTGTAGGCATGCTTTTGCAATGTCCTCTAGCAATTACTTGTTGTGTTTATTTGACACAGTAACAATTAAGCCTGAAATAAACAATATACAGAAAATGTACTCATAGGCATGATCCACAAACCTCTGGGGATAGCATAACCCCAAGTTGCCAAGCCCTACCATTACAAACACAATGAAGAAACAATAAAAATCTTGTCATCTTATAAATGCACACATCCAGTATAAAATGTCCTCTAGTCCTTATAGAAACAAATTTAATATGTGAACACTTAAGCAGTATACCTTTCCTCAAAATCCGAAAACTTTCTTAGCACGGCCTCTTCTCGCTCTTTCGCTTTCTCGCACTACAAATACAAACAGAATACTATGTGATTCCCAACAGAAAAGAAAAGAAACTCATGCATAAAGTGCTAATATTCCAGGTAAAGAATGGACTTTATAAGTGGATTAAAACAAACCTCCATTATAGAGTTGTCCCGCTCAGCAAACGCTTGAGCAACACTGCTCTGGAAAAATCTTACTTGTTTTTCCAGATCCTTGTTCTGCATTGTAATAGCAGGAAAGGTCATGTTTGGACAAAGGACACTCAATTGCTTGTACAACCTTTTACTCGCTCGTTTGCTACTTCCACAGAAAATATCATTTTGGAAAGTGAATGAGTCAACAGTGAAAGAATGCTCCACGCCCAAACCACTCAAATGTACAAGTGGATGACATCCTAAAACGCCAGCCAGTTGAATGAGACCATGCTGACAAACTATTGGATCAGCGAGGAAAAAATCTTAAGGTTTAAATACAACAAAGAGATTTTCTGTATATCTTACTATTATAGATGCCAAAGAATCCCTTCTCTAAAGAAGACGAACCAAGGAAGTACGATCGAGCCCATGAATATGGATAAAGATAGGTAATCTTAGGAGTTCCATTTATCTCACAGTATTGAATTTTAGCCACTGCATAATGTACAACGTACCACTGCAATTTATTATTATGGCCTGAACAAACAAACAATGCAATAATGGTAAAACGGGGAACCAACATAAGACTCATTTGTATGGACGCATCATACCAACCAGTAATCTAATAGTACTAGAAACAAGTGAACTGTCACCTAGATGATTTAAGCCATCCATCGGATCTCTGATCAAATAACATAGTCGTACAAATGAAATGCGTGTATAGCAGCACTCCTCTTACACAAAATGTTTTTAAAAATTTTGATAGGTTTTTTTTTTCATTTTTGAAAAATATCCATTAATGAAACATACGAAGTTTAACTCAAAGTTCTAAAACTTTCTGTCAAATGCAGATTTGCCATGCATAACATTTGTGTGCCCCTAAAGCGTCCGGCTGGTTGCAATTTGGATAACAAAAATAAAAAGCAAACAGTGTCGTCACATAGAATAGCCAGTTATTTAAATCGAAGTAAGAAACCTTTGATAGCTCGGCACCATGTAATTCAGCAAGCTGGCTCTGAAAATTAAGCAAACTAAGCAATGAGAAGACACAGAAAATGGGCATCTAAAAATAACAGCTGATGAATGAAGCAGCATGCCTTAACACGATAAGCCTCAGCAAGCTCCTCTTGTAAATTTTGGTTTTCTCTTAAGCATCCACCTAACTTCTTTTGTAGGTTCTCAATGTCCTGTTCTAAAGATGCTGCCCTGAATAGTTACCAAAAAAAATATATTGCTTTCTTGCGCTAGAGTGAATAAATGTGATATGAATATTAGATATGGAAATACCTTTGAGAAAGCATTCGAGTTGCAACAGAAATGTAGCCGGGTCCAGCTTGTTGCATACATAACTGTTCAATATCCTTTTTAAGTTGATCACGTTCTGCAAACAAAGTGGCTATCAGTTGTTAGTCCACAAACAAGTGCCCCAATAACATATCATGCTAAAATGACAAGCACAAAACAAATAGGACTCTCTCAAACAACTAATTGATATGAGAATCATTGATAAAAGCAACACACAATCGTTATTCCATTTGAGCTAGCAGCCTAGCAAACAGCATAGCTAGCTCTGCCAATCATTTTTAATACGCTATCTGAAAAATGAGATCTAGCCAAGGACAGGGAAGGATGGAAGTTAGCTGTCCATGTTCCTGAACAATGGCAAGGTTATCAAGATCGTTTGGGTCTCATCTCTAGCTTACCCTAACTTGCTTGGAACTGAAAGCCGTTATTGTAGTTGTTGTATCTAAAGAAAAAAAGAGATCTAACATACTACTCAAGGAAGTAACTATGTTGCATACTTGAACTGCTAAGTCTGCTGTATCCAAAAAGTAAGGTCAGTGGTCTTCTACAAAGTACAAACCATGTGCATCAGAATTTGTGAAGATTGTCGTCTGTCATGTGCGCCAGGCTGACTTTTGGGCCTGGTACTGTAGCGACCGCGCTACTGTAGCCGCTCGGGTACTGTAGCATTTCCGCCACTAATTAGGATGTTCGGGTTTGCTAGTAGTTAAGATTTAGACCTTAATTATAGCTGATTAGTTTTTTAAGTGGTTAGGAAAAGAGGCTATTTAAGAAGATGTAATCGTGAGGAGAAAGGCAGGCAATAAGAATAACCTTTTATCTAGTCTCTCTTATTCTTTTAAATCTGATCCCCTTCACCATAGAGCGCAGAGAGGTAAAACCTCGACCCGTTACCAATCTAACCTATGAGCTACGCAGCCAAGGGCCATCAGTCTTGGGCGCTGACGCCCTTGAAAATCTCCGCCGCCACCATCACAAGCCGCAGCACAGCCGCCGCCACTGCTACCATCACCAAAACCAGCCACCATGTCCGATCTATACACCACGGATCTGGAGGCTCTCATTAAATCTTTGACCGAAACAATTCAGACTTTGAAAGAATCTATCGAGAAACTCAAGAATGAACGCCGTACCGACTCAGCGTCGTCAGGCAACAAATCTACTGGGACCGGGGAACACCACAAGGACATGCCGCCACGTATTCAGAAGATGGATTTCCGCACGTTCGATGGCAAGTCCGATCCCCTCGTGTTCATCAACCATTATGAATCCTTCTTCCTTCAACAGCGGATCACGGAGGAGAAGGTATGGATGGCCTCTTACAACTTAAAAGAGGGTGCCCAGATGTGGTTCATCCTAGTCCAACAGGATGAGGGTACCCCCTCATGCCGCCGCTTCACAGAACTGCTGAATCTCCGCTTCCGGCCACCCCAGCGCACCAATCCCCTCGACGAGCTTATGGCTTGCAAGCGCACGGGATCCGTTGTCGAATATGAGGACCGCTTGGAAGTACTGCTTCCACGAGCGGGCACTCTAACGGAGACGCAACAGGTCCAGATATTCACAGCTGGACTGCAGCCGCCCCTCAGCCTTGACGTCAAGATCCACAACCCGCAATCTCTCGACGTCGCCATGAGCCTAGCTCAGAAATTGGAACTTCGGGATCAGTGTGCAGCAGCAGCAGAAAATCCGCCATCACTGGAACGAGGCAAGGTGTTGTTACCTACCCCAATGCCGAGGGCAGCGTCACCGAGGCCCCAAACAGTCCGGCTCCACTCTAGTCCATGGTGACAGTGGAAGGCCGTCAGGTTAAACAGCTCTCCCAGCCGAGACGGAAGAACGCCAGCGCATGGGTTTGTGCTATAACTACAATGACAAATTCGGGCACAGCCACAACAGGGTCTGTCTGATGGAATAAGTCTAGCGCGGGCGTTTTATGCTTTATGCTTTACACTTTTCGCTTTAGCATATTAGATTAGATTTTCAACTTTTCGCTTTAGCATCTTAGACTAGTTTTTCAGCTTTATGATTTAGCATCTTAGACTAGTTTTTCAGCTTTATGCTTTAGCATCTTAGACTAGCATATTAGCATATGCTTGGCTGCTCACCAGCCTATATATATGTATCCCAATCCCTCAGGTTAGTTATGTCATTCTAGTTAGTAAGAAACACGAAGAAAATTGCTCCAACACTGAATGTCATCCCTCATAATGCGAGTATTGTCCCTAACAATTGGCATCAGAGCCGTATGGTTCTGTGATCTATTCAATCTCACCCGTGATTCTCTCCAGTGGAGGCGTCGGTCTCCCTGCTCGACTCCCTCCCCCGCCGGTCCCTGTGCTCTACGGGCAGCCAGCGACTCAGCGGCTTTTTCCTAGTGCAGTAGCAACCTCCGCGACTCTTCTCCGCTAGCGGCGTGACATGTCCGCAGGAGGCTCTCACCGCTCGATTGCCTCGAGCGTGTGACGTCGGCAGGAGGCCGACCTCGCCGCGGCAGAGGAGCGCGAGCAGGTGACAGCAGAAGCCGCGGTAGCAGCGGCGAGGTTGGCGGTCGCAGAGCTGGCAGCAGCAAGAGCAGCAGAGGAAGCGACGGCGGCTGGGGCTGCAGCACGTGCGGCGGAGGCGGATCTCGAAGCTCTGCGTGGCGGTAGCGCCAGCAACGCTGCCTCT
>BCLF01000046.1:1485325-1495703 GCA_001602275.1 Zoysia japonica | reverse complement strand
CGGCGGCGGCAGCCCAGACGAGAGTGGACGCGGCAACGCTCCCGGTGGACGTGCGTGCGACGGTCGTGCTCCGAGCGGACGAGACGAACGCGACCATTCGCGCGACCCGCGCATCGACCGCGCGCTGGAGGTCCAAATGGAGTACAACCGGCGGCACGGCGGATGGGACGACGACGAGCGCAGCCTTCACAGGCGACATGGCTCTCCTTCCCCGGACCGGCGCCATGGTCACCACGGCTTCCAAACCGTCGTCAGGGACGTCGGTGCCGAAGGTGGATGGCCTCTCCTCACCAAGACCAACTACGCCTAGTGGTCCATGGTTACGAGGGTGAAGCTCCAGGTGCGGCACATATGGGAGGTGGTCCGGTACGACGACGTCGACTACGAACGAGGATCGACGAGCGCTGGAGGCCCTCCTTGCTGCAGTCCCGTCTGAGATGCAGTCTTTGCTTGCTTGCAAACGGACTGCTAAAGAGGCCTAGGACGCCATCGCTGCGGCGCGTATCGGCAACGATCGAGCCCGCAGGTCCACGCTGCAGGCACTGCGCAGGGCACGCTGCAGGCACTGCGCAGGGAGAGAGAGCCTGGCTTTCAAGCCGGGTGAAGACGTCGATGACTTTGTTCTCCGTCTTAACACTCTGCTACAGAAGTTCGCGCAGTACGAGGAGAGAGCTGTCGAGAAGCTCCTCCGCTGCGTTCTCGAGAAGTACAAGCAGATCGCTCGCTCGATCGAGTCTCGGCTGGACCTCTCCAGGATGTCGATTGAGGAGGCGATAGGTCGCCTCAAAGTCGTCGACAACAACGAGCCACAGCCTCCCTCAGGAGCAGTGGGAGGCCCGCCAGGGTGATCGGAAGAAGGGGGAGCCTTCTTCCTCGACAGACGACCGCAAGCGCGGCAAGCCGCGCAAGGCACGCAGGGCAAGGCGCGTGGACGTGCCGAGGGTGACGCCTGCGGAGGCGCCCAAGGCGGCGCCGTCGGCAAGCACAGGGCGGCACGAGACGACATATGCCGCAACTGTGGCAGGCCTAGCCATTGGGCCAAGGATTGTCGACAGCTGTGGCGCGGCAAGGCTCACGTCGCACAGGCTGAGGAGAAGGATCCGGCTCTGCTCCTAGCACACGGGAGCATCGAGCTACCTTCAGCAGCATCGGCCGCAACAGCTCTCCTCAACCTCGACGGGCCGAGGGCACACATCTTCCTCGGTGACGGCTCCAACGACGACGAAGATCGATGGCTGGTTCCTCGACAGTGGTGCCACTCACCTTATGACGGGTCGCAGAGAGTTCTTCTCCGACCTGAACGTCGACGTGCGCAGCTCCGTCAAGTTCGACGACTCTTCGACTGTGGACATCAGGGGCATTAGCTCCATTGTCCTCGTCGCCAAGACTGACGAACACCGACTCCTCACTGGAGTCTACTTCATCCTCACACTAAGTAACTCCATCATCAGCCTGGGCCAGCTGGATGAGAATAGCTCGCGCGTGGAGATCAAAGATGGAATCATGAGGATCTGAGACCGCCATCGTCGCCTTCTTGCCAAGGTAAACAGAGGCATCAATCGCGAGGATCAAAGATGGAATCATGAGGATCTTCAATGTGCAGGTGACGCAGCCCGCTGCGATGATAACGCCTGACTGTGGCACGAGCGCTTTGGGCACCTCAACTTTGAGGCCCTGAAGCAGCTTGACAACAAAGAGATGGTGCAGGGCATGCCGCGGGTCGAGCATGTGGAGCAGCTCTGCGACACCTGCGTTCTCACCAAGCAGCGGCGGCTCTCGTTCCCTCGTCAGGCGAGTTTTCGCGCCAAGAAAAAGCTGGAGCTGGTGCACGGCGACCTCTGCGGTCCCGTGACACCGGTCACACCTGGAGGCCGGCGCTACTTTCTGCTACTCGTCGACGACGTGTCCCGCTACATGTGGGCATACCTCCTCGACATCAAGGCGGCAGCAGCTGATGCTATCAAGCATCAGCTGGCTACGGCAGAGGAGTGCGGCTGCAAGCTTCGAGTGCTACGCATCGACAACGGCAGCAAATTCATGGCGGCTGAGTTCGCGTCATACTGCGCTGACGAGGGGATTCAACACCACTACTCCGCGCCGTACAGCCCGCAGCAGAACGGCGTCGTCGAACGGCGCAACCAGACGGTGGTGGGGATGGCTCGAGCCCTCCTCAAGCAGAGGGGGATGCAGGCCATCTTCTGGGGAGAGGCGGTGGTGACAGCCGTCTACCTCCTCAACCGCTCGCCCACCTGCGCGTCTTCGGCTGCCTCGCGTTCGTCCAAGAGCTTGGCCACGTCGGCAAGCTCGACGACAGGAGCACTCCGAGAGTGTTCGTCGGCTATGCAGAAGGCACGAAAGCCTACAGCATCCTAGACCCGAAGACACAGCGTGTGCGCACGACGCGGGACATTGTGTTCGACGAAGGGCGAGGTTGGGCGTGAGGCAAGATGGTGGACGACGGCCCGACTCCAGCGTATGACGACTTCACCGTCGAGTACGTCCACTTCGAGGGAGTGGGCAGATCTTCTTCGCCAAGCGCGCCTACCCCAATCCCCGAGCCTCCACCGACTTCAGCAACTGTGACGCCGGCTGCGACGAGTTCCCCACCGCCACCACCACAGCCGGCCACGCCACGCTCTCCAGCACCGACAGCTACTCCTCCAAGCACGTCTACACCAGCACCCGCTCATGTCGAGCACAACCCGGTGGAGTTCGCTACTCCGCTCTCTCACGACGAGGAGCGTGTCGACGCGTACCACGACGGCGAGCCGTTCAGGTATCGCACGATGAAGGACCTTCTCGGCGACGCACCGGTGCCGGGACTGGTGCCTCACGACCTGGAGGCACAGCTGCATCTTGCATGCGACAACGGCGGGCCTAGCTTCTTCGCTGAGGCTGAGGGACACGCGGCATGGCGCGCTGCAATGAAGCTAAAGATGGATGCGGTTGAGAGGAACCGCACTTAGGAGCTCGCTGACCTTCCTTCTGGACACCGCAGGATCACGCTTAAGAGGGTGTTCAAGCTGAAGATGAGGCCGGTGCCATCGTCAAGCACAAGGCTCGCTTGGTAGCACGCGGATTTGTGTAGCAGGAGATCGACTTCGACGATGCCTTCGCTCCCGTTGCACAGATGGAGTCCGTGTGTCTCATTCCGCGGGCTGCCCACGAGGGCCGACGCATCCACCACATAGATGTCAAGTCGGCGTTTCTCAACGGCGACTTGAAGGAGGAGGTCTACGTGCACCAGCCGCCGGGATTTGTCATCCCCGACAAGGAGTGCAAGGTGCTGTGCCTGCGCAAGGCCCTCTACGGCTTGCGGCAGGCACCACGGGTGTGGAACGTCAAGCTGAATTTCACGCTGAAGAGGATGAGTTTCGAGCAAAGCCCGCACGAGGCGACCATCTACCGGCGGGGCAACGGCGGCAATGCCCTGCTGGTGGGTGTCTACGTCGACGACTTGGTGATCATGGGCACAGGATACGGAGGTGACAGCGTTCAAGGAGGAGATGAAGGCCACCTTTCAGATGAGTGACTTGGGGCCTCTCTCCTACGTGAGGATTGATGGGGATCGAGGTGCACCAGGACGACTCTGACATCACACTTCGACAGACCGCCTACACCAAGCGCATCGTTGAGCTAGCTGGGCTCACAGACTGCAACCCAGCTCTCACTCCGATGGAGAGGCTGAAGCTCAGCCGTGACAGCACGACAGAAGAGGTGGATGCCACGCAGTACCGACGCCTTGTCGGAAGCCTTCGCTACCTTACCCACACGCGGCCGGGCTTGGCGTTCTCCGTCGGCTACGTCAGTCGGTTCATGCAGCGACCGACGATGGAGCACCAGCAGGCCGTCAAAAGAGTCATCCGCTATGTTGCGAGGACTCTTGACCACGGCCTCTACTACCCGAGGTGTCTCGGGGCGGCACATTTCGTCGGGTACAGCGACAGTGACAACACCGCGACATCGACACGAGCAAGAGCACGAGCGGGGTGCTCTCCTTCCTCGGCAAGTGCCTTGTTAGCTGCCAGTCAGTCAAGCAGCAGGTGGTGGCCTTGTCCAGCTCCGAGGCTGAGTACATAGCGACTTCCACCTCTTCAACTCAGGCGCTCTGGCTCGCTCGGCTGCTTAGTGATCTCTTTGGCAGAGACGCTGAAGCAGTGGAGCTCAAGGTGGACAGCAAGTCCGCTCTAGCTTTGGCAAAGAACCTTGTCTTCCACGAGCGCAGCAAGCACATCAGAGTGAAGTACCACTTCATCCGAGGCTGCTTGGAGGAAGTGAGCGTCAAGGCAAGCTACATCAACACCAAGGACCAACTTGCTGATCTTCTCACCAAGTCCTTTGGTAAAATCAAGTTTCAAGAGCTTCACGCCAGAATTGAGATGATTCAAATCTCTCAGAAGACGATGCACAAGACTTAGGGGGAGAATGATGGAATAAGTCTAGTGCAGGCGCTTTATGCTTTATGCTTTACGCTTTAGCATCTTAGATTAGCTTTTCAACTTTTCGCTTTAACATCTTAGACTAGCTTTTCAGCTTTATGCTTTAGCATCTTAAACTAGCATCTTAGCATATGTTTGGCTGCCCACCAGCCTATATATATGTATCCCTAACCCCTCAGGTTAGTCATGGCATTCTAGTGAGTAAAAAATATGAAAAAAAAAATTGCTCCAACACTGAGTGTCATCTCTCACAATGCGAGTATTATCCCTAACACTGTCAACGCCTCTTTTTGCTGGAATTGGGGCCTAATGAAAAAACAGGAGAGACTGATGTGCAAGAAAAAAGTAAAGCGTCAGCCATCTTTCCAGCTCGAGGACGAGCTGCCCGTCGATGGGGGGAGAGATGTTATTTGCACCAGGCTGATTTTTAGGCCTGGTATTGTAACGACAACGATACTGTAGCTGTTCGGGTACTATAGCGGTCCCGCCAATAATTAGGATAAAAATTTGTTCGGGTTTGTTAGTAGTTAAGATTTAGACCTTAATTATAGCTGATTAGTTCTTTAAGTGGTTAGGAAAAGAGGCTATTTAAGCAGATGTAATCGTGAGAAGAAAGGCAGGCAATAAGAATAACCTTTTATCTGGTCTCTCTTATTCTTCTAAATCTCATCCGCTTTACCATAGGGCCCAGAGGGGTAAAACCTCGTTCCATTACCAATCTTACCTACGAGCTACGCAGCCAAAGGCTTGCACTCTTAGACGCCGACGCCCTTGACATAGTCGGCCAAGGAATTGGCCCTTTTAGAAATCATACATCATATTAAAATGCACAACAAGAATCGCTCTTAAATTTTACAGTAGACTGATTACAAGATGGTAATTCCGCTGACTCGGGCACCAAGTCATCTAGACCCTCTACAACCAACTATGTTGACTTACAATACCATACATGAAAATGTACCATATCAAGTGCACAGAGACCTTCACCACACTCATGATGGCTGAGCATGGCAAAGGGTCAGAAATGCATTTTTGTAGGAGGTCAAAACATGTGCAAACCTAATGGGCTGAACCCCTTGACGCAAATAGCCCTTGCCTGACCCTACCGCTGAGTCATCCACTGCTCATTCAAAAGACTAATCCCAGCATGTCGCTGATTAGTGGGACGACGAATGAACTAGTCACTTAACTCGCATCGCTCAGCCAGATCGAGGATACGTAACCAATAGATCTATTAATCGCGATTAGTCAGATGACATCAAATCAAGTAGGGACAATTGTGTTTTTAACCCTGCTTTAGAGCTCAATTGTGATTTTACCCTCATTTTTTAGGGTTTGTGATTTTACTCTTACTATTTGAAAACGAACAATCCGTTTACCCCTACTTTTAACACCGTTAGCTTCAGTACCCAAAAATAATTAAAAAAATAAGAAAAAACAAATAAAATAGCAAATGATCATTGTATCCCTCCCTCTGTTCTCATCCATAACTCAATACATTCATGAAAATTTATATAAATTATATTGGAATTTATCAAATATGCCAAAATAGTCCAAATATTGACAAAATACTATTGAATATTATGTCAAAATATTATCAGTCTCCATGCAACATAGGGTAAATTTAAAATCGTCAAAAACACAGGGGTAAATGAATGGTATTTTGTCTTGTAAATGTCATATTTAACACCGTTAAGTTGTTTTAACAGAGTAAGAGTAAATTTCACCTTCAGTTTTGAAAATCCGGGGCAAAATCACAAACCCTAAAAAATGAGGGTAAAACCACAATTCAGCTCTAAAGTAGGGGTAGAAATACAATTGTCCCAATCAAGTACTATAGTGTTTGGGATTGAAATCAGTGTGCCCTCTCAAGAAGTCATCTACTCATATAAAGTATATAATTTCAATTTCATAAAAAAGAAACACTAATGAACTATTCTGCAGGATGAAAAGTTGTTCTACATAGAGTTGCATTACTAACATGGCAAACAAGCAGCACAATGGATGGATGAGCAGAATAACTACAGTGACAATGTTGTCAGTAAAAGGCACCACATACCTCGCTGGAGTTCCTCAACTTGACGAGTTAATACTTGAACAAGGTCTTCTTTTTCATCCATTTCTGTAGAATAGAAAAAGGGGGGGCCAATGTTCTTAAATCAAAGTGTTCTTTTATATTATAATTTATAATGAAAACTCAAAATTAGGAAACTATAGTAGAAGAATATGTTCTTTTTTGTGTAAGATGAATTTTGATGCAGTAAGAGGATGAAAGGAAACTGAACATTCAGATCATAATATATGGATGGGGGAGCAAACAAATGAAAAAGAGAATAGGGAAAACCCAATAACCAGCTAAGCACCGGGATCAACTTCAGAAATCAATTACAATGACTGAGACACTCAGAAGTCAAAACTATAGTCTTTTCCAAAAAAAAAAAAGGAAAGAAGAACAGTTAAAAAGGCAATTGAATTAAATTTGCCCCTTGTACAAACATAGTATATCCAAGAAGGTTAACGAATATCAGGAATGCAGAAGGTAGAATATGAAAGTACCACATTGAAGTCCTTCAACCCTATGAATCAATACTTCCAATGCACGCTGCTTTTCATCCCTTTCTGTTAAAAGTCATATCAATAAGTTCCTGAGTGCATGAATGTCGTCAGTGTAAAAAAAAAAAAAAAAGATATGTACTCAAGTCACAAACCAAATCAGGTGTCATTTGCAGTTCTACTGTCAACACAGATCTTCAAACGTAAGGAGTGACACATTCATAATTTAGGCCGCGTTTGGTAGAGATTATAGAGCTGCTTTTGCAACTGATTATCGCAGATTATGTTATAATCTATATCGAACACTTAAAATCCATAAGTGATTATGTCCATAATCACCTATAATCACTTTTACATTTTGTACTAGAACCTATAAGCTGCAAATAGTAGCTTTTTACCACTTCTCTCTTCCCACCACCTATAATCCATACCAGATAAACTGTTTTGCCAAACAGTTTTGACACAACAAACAGATTATGCGGGTAAGCTAGATGATTGATTATTTGATTTTCACAAATAATCTAAGTATAAGCTATTTTTTGAATAATGATAATCCCTGTCAAACGGGCCGTTATAATGAGCAACTCGCAACACACAATAGCATGGCTCTCAGCAATGAGGCATAAATTAGAACCGTTCTTGTTCTCATTTTCACCTAATAGACCAATCTAATCGATGACAACCCCCAGTGACCTCAGTGAAGTACCTACTCCATCTAATCTCAAATGTACTCCCTCCGCCCCCAATTACTTGTCATCCTAGAGTTCACAAATTTTCCCCTTTTACTTGTCATTCACGCTTCTCAATACATCTTTCTCTATTTCCAATACATCCCTATCTCTATCTCTCTCCTCCTCGTTTTCAGCGCATCTCACTTTTTTCATCATTATTAATCTCCGTGCTCATACCTAAAATGACAACTAAATGGAGATGGAGGGAGTATGATGGTATAACTGGACAGGACGCTCTGATTGCATGTGCACACGCAAAAGAAAAAAAAATCTACCAAATAAAAATAATCCAGCCTTGCCACAAAACAACCACCACAAAGCCATAGTGAACAAACTGACACTATCAAGCAACAGGAGAAAGTAGAACATAGGACTAACAAGTAACAACTAATAACAATGAGGGCCAGGGATTACCACGCTGGAGCTCTTCAACCCGGTGAATCAATGCGTTGGCGTCCACGTGCTCCGCACCTCCGTCCATTCCTGAGTCCATCAGCGAACCTGCTTGGATAATCAACTGATGAACCGGACAATAAGCGCGCGGGACAGGGTTGGGGTTGAATTGGTTAGGAATAAAGGGAAAGGAAACTGAACAAGGCTAGGGTTTAACAGATGGAGAGGGACCAAGGTGGATTCTTGACAGGATTCTGAGGCGCGGAAGTAGCTGGAGGTGGAGGCAGCGGAGGCAAGCGAGCGAGATGGGCTCAGCGTCGAAGACCCGGTGGCCGGTGGGTTGGGCGGAGGGAAGGGATCGGGGAGAACGGGAGGAATAATAAAAAGAGACGACGACGACCGGGCTCAGGCTCGCAGGCAGTCACGCTGGAATTTGGACTCGTTGCTTGTGAGGAAACCGGCGGAATCCTAGCTGGGCCGTCAGACAACTGCTCTCCAGCGCTGGCCCGCTGCTTTCTAGATCTTATTGGCCCTGTTTGGATCGATTATAATCGGATTATTAATGAAATTCGATTTTTTTTTAAAAAAAAATTATGACTCTGCCTCTGACCTTTTATAAAACATTTTAAAACATTTGATAGATCAGCCTTTTCTATAAGATCTTCTATTATATAAGACTAGATAATATATTAAAATATTATGTGAATGAAGCAGCTCCGAAGAAGTTTCTTTTTTAATAGTTTCTATCTTCAATCCTAGTTCTTTCTAAAAAATAAGAAAAACAGCTTTTTTTAAAAACTGTTTGATATAATTTCAATTCTCATAAAAAAAATCTATATCAAACATGCCCTTATTTTCTCAGAAGCCGTCGTCCCCTGTAAACACGAAACAACATGGAATTCGATTCTCTCGGACGCGGCCCAAAACTCGCGTACCTGCTAAGGGCTCGTTTGGGAGAGAGGAAGAGCGCAGGAATTTTTGGAGGATTGGCTTCCTCCGCATGGAAAGAAAAAGGATGGTTTGAAATGGAGAAAAGGCCACTACCGTTCCTGAGGAAAGGAAAAGTTGGACGTATATTTCACGGGAACCAGAAAATCCATTCCAATCCAAGGGAATGGTCGCTCGCTCCCTCGCGCGCGCGCTTCCACCACTGCTCTTCTCCGCCATGGCATGAGACCTAGCAAAAAAACAGGCACTAGCAGAGGTGGCGCGGCGGCGGAGAGGCGGGGTCACGAGGAGGCGAGGCCACGCACCGCGGGTACAGCCTCCTGCAAGAGCAGCTCATCACAGACATGCTCGACATCGGCCAGCACGAGGGCGGTGGCGTCCGCGCCAGAAGGCGGAGGTCTGCCCGCCTGAGTACGAGGGCTAAATGCCCTGCCGTCAACACGCGGCTGCCGAGCGTCCTGCCAGTGCTCATTCTGCTGCTCCACCGGCGGTGTTGGAAATTGGCATGCTTTGGTCATTAGATTTGGATGTGTTCAGAACTGATTGTAGGTGCTTATTTCATTCGTCAAGTCTGTTTTTTCTTCCCAATTTATACCGCCATGTATTTGCTTATTTCGTTTGTCAAGATTGTAGTTGCTTATTTCACATATATTTGACAAGATTATACTCCCTTCATACTCATAATTCAAGTTATTTTGGGTTTGGTTTAGTCAAATATTAAAAATATAAATTATAAATAATTTTTAAGTTGTTAAGTTTAAAAATATGAAAATTATATGAATACATTTATCTTTAAAAGTACTTTCATAAAAGTACGTATGTGTCACTTTTTGATAAATATTTTTTAAAAAAAATCAAAGTCAAAGTTATATTTTGAAGATCGTGTTGTTGTAAAAAACGACTTGAATTTTGAATTGTAAGTATGGAGGGAGTATTTTGCTAGCTACTACAATATTGCTATTTCTCTGTTGTTAACATTTTTTTCAAAAATTTATTTCCTATTTTTAATGAAATGTTAGTATTTCTTAGTTGTTAATATTTTAAAATTTTATTTGCATTTTCTGCCTCAAGTATTACTATTTCATGAGGTTGGGGCGACGCGGCGATTCACGAGAGCCCGGAGCCCTCGGGGGTGGGGGCCGCCAAGGACGTCGCACTCCCGACGCCGAAAGCGGCTGAGAAGGTGGACTCGTCCCCCTTGCCCGATGCTGGGGAGACGGAGGCGGAGCAGCCACCGACGGCGACGCCTTCGGAGGGTGCGGCGGTTTCGCCGCTGCGGGCGCGCCCACCATTGTGGCGCGTCCTGAACGAGAC